>NW_021028919.1:229718-303154 GCF_004153795.1 Camellia sinensis
TAATCTCAGGTCTATCTTAGAAAAGCAACAAGACCCCTTCAACTGATCAAACAAATCATCTATACGAGGCATTGGGTACTTGTTCTTGATAGTTACCTAGTTCAACTTCTGGTAATCTATACAAAGTCACAAAGCACCATCTTTCTTTTTGGCAAAAAGAGCTGATGTTCGTCACAGCGAAGTACTAGGGCGAATGAAACCTTTATCTAACAATTCCTGGAGTTGAATCTTCATTTCACTCAACTCGGTAGGTGCAAATCTATATGGTGCCATAGAAATCGATGTCGTACCAGGCACTAGGTCAATAGAGAAATCGATCTCTCAGTGGGGTGGTAAACTAGTAAGATCCTCCGGAAAAACATTCAGGCATTCACAAACTACCGTTGGCAACTCTGCTCAGACTTCATCACACTCGGTACTCAAGAAGTTGGCAAGAAGGAAAGTAAGCTCGTTCCTCCTATACGGATCATACATCGGTGATAAGACTCTATCCACCTGATCCCCCAAGAAATGAAAGCAATCACCGCTCAAGGTACATACAGTAACCCTTTGACGGTAGTAGTCTATAACAACCCAATAGGTTGACAACTAGTCCATACCCAATATAACATCAAAACTAGTCATATCAATCAACACAAATGCAAAAGAGAGTCGGCAACCGGCAACCTCTATGTCACAATCCTGACACCCCTGCTTCAAAATTACCTCACCACCAATAGGTGACTCTACACTGATAGGAGATGCTAACTGAGCTAACTCTAACCCCAAAATCGATGCAAATGCAGACGAAATAAATAAATGGGATGCACCCGTATCAATCAACACATTATCAATAGAATTACAAAACAAGAAGGTATTTCTCACTACTGAAGGTGCTGGTACTAGATCCGGTGCGGTAACAGCATACACACACTCTGTAGGCCTTTGCTCAACCTGTTCACCCCTCAGAGCATAAGCTCAATGTACTAACTGAGCCGAAGAGGCTCCCTGATTGGCCCTCGAGGCTTGAGCTGACTGTTCCGACTGGTGGCTCTGTGTCTGTCTTGAACCAGATGCACCGGGTGTGCCACTTAACTGGGGGAAAAATCTCTTCATGTGCCCTGCCTACCCACACTAAGAACAAGTGAGTGGCTGCCCTCTCCCCTGACTCTGGCTCTGAGAATGAGCCGAAGACGGTGTAGACCATTGCTCTTCTCCTCTTTGCGGGCAAGCTGGAGACTTATGGCCCAACTGACCACATTTGAAACAAGTAATGTCTCCCTGACCACCTCTCTTAGAACCCGAATTCGACACTGGAAAAGTAGACCTTGACTGAGCTCCTTGGGATGGCTGTGGGTTAGAACCCCTCTGTCTCTTACTATCCCCCTACACATCCTGACTTCTCCTGGAGCCCTGCATCCTCTCCTCCACTATCTGCATTACGGTCTTTAGATGAGCCGCCGCCACCACAAGGTGTCCATAGTCCCTAATTATTGACTCAACCACTTTAAATATGAGCCTGGTCCTCAATTTCTTCTCAAACTCCAGACAACAGCACTCCTCAGTCGCCATTAACTCTGGTGCAAACCTGGAGAGGCTAGTGAACGTGGCCTCAAACTCGGCCGCTGGTGTGTTCAACTATACCAGCTTGGAAAATTGGCCTCTCAACTTCTCCCTGACCGTGAGCGGTTGAAACTTGTCGTAGAAAGAGCTGACAAAAGCCTCCCCAGTCACCCCAATACACCCACACGTATACTTCCACCGATGACCTGCATCTCCCATCAGCTGGAAGGATGCTAAGGTCACTCGCAACTGTTCGTCCTCAATGCCAAGCATCTCGAACATTTTCACTATCTGTTCTAGCCACTCATCTGCCTTCAGTGGCTCCTTAGGATCACTTACAAACTCATCTGGATTCGATCGGAAAAACTCCCGCATCAAGAAAGACGACCCTGTCTCAGTTACTTGGGCCTGGACTTGATTCTCGGCTCTGAGAATGTCCATAGACTCTCGTAATGCACTAGCCATTTCGCGGGCTAAGGCGCCCATGGACTATTGACTAACTAGTTCGGCCACATTGGCTTGACCAACCCATTCTTCCTCTGCCGAAATTTCATCCGGTAAAGGCACATCATGCCTCCTAGGCCTACCACGTCCACATTCTAACATCCTAATGAAGGTAACAAAAGAGATTACTATATTTACAAATGTGCCGAAGCTAATTCACTCACATACTAATGAACTAGACAACAGTAATTCACTCCATATAAGCACATAGTCATATAGACACATATGAATTTTATTTCTGGATAATGACCGTCCCGCGACATTGCTAGAGTTCCGGTTAAAAGCAGCAGTGATCAAGTGCTCTTCTAATAGGGCTTCTAGAAACCCGTAGATTCAATCAATATCCTAGAAATTTAAATCTCATACCCATATAATCACATAAACATGTTAGCACATAGCATTGTAAACATATAAACATCTCTGTCAAATGAGATAAACCCATTGTAGTACTAACCACTTCCTACGTACCCAAAGTATTTAAACCCGGTATGCTCTGTTACCAAGTTGTTACGCCTCAAAAATAATACAATAATTCAACTGTAAAGACTAATATAAAAAGACATAAACAGAGTATTAGACTTTCATTAATCAGAGTCCAGTTACAAAAGGGCACATGCATTACATATTCATAAACTCTACCCTGAATCTATAGCATGTAGCACCAAACTAAGTGATCAACGAAATAAATGCCCTACAGGAGTTCTTAGTTACAATAAAAGTGAGCCTAGCTTAACACAATTTAAAGCCCTTGGCAATACAAAATAGATATAACATAATAGAAGCTCTTGCTCCCAATCTCTCCAGGCTACTGCCTTAGCGGAGGCATATCACCAGCACCTGAAAATGATTTTTCCCAAATAGGGTAAGCTAAAGCTCAAGAGAAACAATCTAGCACAACATATGAACTTTAACAAGGTTATAAACATGATGCACATGGCCAATGCTCAAAATAAAATCATTTACAACTCTTCTTTCCGAATCTATGTTATGCCAAGTGGGATATCTGAATCCATTTTATATCAATTCGTTTAATGTCATTTCATATCTCCTCAATTCATGAGTCATATCCATTGTTATGTAGACAACCCAACTGAGATTACAACTCAATGGTTTTCTTACCACACAACCATTATACATAAACACTTTAATTTGCTATTTTACAAAAATTTCGTCCGTAGGAATCGACACCCAAGTATACACAATGTTTTCGGGACTTTCACCCTGGACGCACAGGCTAACTTAATTCAATGGAGTCCATCCCCTTTCTCCTTCCAAATATGAAGTACATCCTATTTCTCCTCCCAAACATTATACATATACAATGTATTAAACACAGTCATATTCAATGACAATCAATAAGAGATTGGTTTCAATTTACCTAATCCTAATGCAATTTTTACAACAATCATAGCTATCCTCCACCGATAGTCCAAAACAGATATTTTTAAGGAAATATACAATCTTCTCAACAGATAAATTATTCAAATTTCCATAGGTAGAAGGTGATACACATCCAACTTCACCATTTATATAACCATTTATCTAATTTCATATTCCTATTTCTAATTTCATTATTTATGCTATAATTACTTGAACATTTTAGGGCAAAACTCATCTTTTTCCCAATCTCATCCCAACCACCAAAAATTGACCATTTATAGTATAACCCAAGGTCACATTCATTCCCATAACCATTTCTAAGATATCCATTATAAAACGCCTCTTTAGAATTGAAACCCCAAACCCTAGATTTGTTAAAATTACTTCACAACCCAATATTTCTCACACATCAAGAAAATGACCAAGTTAAAACTCATAGAGAGTGTAGAGAGTTCCCAACTCAAAGAGAAAAGCCAAGCAAAGCAAAGGAGGAACTCCAAAGATGCCGAAACCAAAGTGTATTCGGATCAAAACGATGCCCTTGAGGTGCTCTACCTTTTTAACAAAGGCACACGGGTGTAGAGATCACTAGATCTAGGTAAAAATGTAGAGAGAATGTGAGTCTTAGAGAGAGAGAGATAGAGTCCCGATCTAAGGCTTTGGTGGAAAAAGATGTGAAAAAGTGATGTAAAAAGGTGTTGTCGCAAACTGATATACGCACAGTCCGCTCGAGCGCAAGAGTTGACACTCGAGTGTCAGACACAACAAGTTGTTCCACTCGAGCACAAGAAATGGCCGCTTGAGCGCATACCCACTCGACCGTAGAATACACTCTCCCAGTAGTTTTGCAGACCTGCAAAAGTACTGAAAGTTTGTAAAGCTTGCTCGAGCGCACAAAGTGTCACTCGAGTGGAGGAGAAAAAATTTGGGCAACAAAGGTTTGAACATCAAGCAACCAACCTGTTCCAAACTCAATAACTACATTCCAACAATCAAGTTTAAGGAAGAATAAGGGAAAAAGACATGAACAACCATACATGGTTATGAATCCCAAGTCCAAAATACAAAATGGATAACGTCTAAACTAGAAACTCTATATAAAATAATTATGAGTTGTGGGATAGTTGAGATTTCTAGAAGTGTTAAAGCTTTCAAAAGAGAAACTCTTTTTGAAAATTTGGGGAAAATTTGGGATTTTGTGAAATCATGAAGTGTTGAAAATCATTTTGAGAAATGAAGAAGAAATTGCTATATTTATCCATATTGTTGAAATCTTTTGTAAGCAAAGAATTGTTGTTAAGATAATAGTAAAATGAATATTTTTATACTTATCTTGAAAGGTTGGAGATTTTAAAATGACGAAATTGTTGAAATGATGGACTTTCATATGTTTTTGTGTTAAATGGAGATATCTATGAGATAAAGGAATGTTGTCATTGAAAATGAATAACAATTGTGAACATAAAAAAAGGTATCCTATATCATATGGATATAAATCTTGGGTATGATTTTGAGAAATGGTTAAATGAAGTTCGTTATATAGCATGTTGTTAATTTGACTTGAAATAACTAAATTGCATTGTTGATTAGCATGTGAGGAAATGCATGTAATATGATGATGTTAATTACTTCTCAAGAGATTTATTATGAAATCACTTAGTGAGGAAGTATGGAAACTTTGATCGCATTTGAGAATTGTGTGGTTTGATCACAATTGAGAATTGTTTGGATGAATTGAAATTGGAAACTTTGATCACAATTGATAATTGTGTGGTTTGATCACAATTGAGAATTGTGTGGATAAATTGAAATTGGAATTTTTCCTAATGCATTGATACATGAGTCATTAGTATTCCATTTCATTTGGTTATTATGATTGCAAATTTGAAAACTATTACAATTGTAAAGGAGTTGTTTTGTGAAAACAAGATCATATTAAATTATTTTGAGGTAAATACGCTGTGAAGTCCTGTTAGAGCGTGTAGTTTGAGAACTAAGTTGGCCATGAGTGTCCTTGGTGTAAGACCAAAAACTTGCGCATGTGGGTGCGTAAGCCCTCCAGTTGTCGCCGGTAAGGTAGGATTTGGTAGTGCCTGATAAGCCTACTTGCAGACGCTAGCCCTGGGGAATTGCCTGAGTCGTATTTATCACCTCGTGAAAATTATATTGAAATTGTTGAATCATTGTGTTTTCAAATTGGCATTGTGCACAAGATTTCCAAAAGATGAGAACAATACATTTTGAGCATGACATGACATATGCATTCATCTCATGAGAATGTATAAAATATATATACTTTGTTAAGATGTTTCTACTGGGCTTGTGCTCACCCCTAGCGGACTTTGTACAAGAAAAGATGTGGTGGTTCCGCCAAGTTAAGGGCGTGGAACGTGTTTTGAGGGCACGCGGCTTCTTATATTTTGTTGTTATTTTGACAAGTCAAGGGCTTTATTTGTATGGGTTCAGATAACCATTTCGTATAACCGGACATAAGCCTTGGAACTTGTAGTCTATGAGGGCTTTTAATTATATTCAACTATTGATGCCATATGTTATAATTTTCATATTCTAGAAATGTTAATTGTATATTCGTATGTGGAAGACTTTTCTAAATCTTCGGAATGTAATGAATACAAAGCTTAGAGATTTAATGTTAATGTTGTTGATGAGGCATTGTATTCACTCCATGTACAATTATGGTAATGGAAGTTATTATGTTGGATTGTGATCTTAATGTTGGATATTTATGAGTTTCCCTAGGTTAATATTTTGGAGGCGTTGCAGTAATTGTGAACAATTCAATTGATAAATTTTTTCACTGTAAGTTTATGCTTTTTTTTTTTTTTTATAAAGATCAATTTCTAATCTTCAGTCTCCCACATCCTTATTTCTATTATGCATCTAACAATTATGTTAATTTCTAAAAATTTATTGCATGCTTATTTAATCTAAGCGTATTTTTATAAAATAAATCTCCAATTTCTTCGGGCGCAATTTAATGGTTTAAACTCTATATTTATCAAGTGCATAAATATGGATGACAGAGACTGCTTAGAAAATGTACATATTTATTTGCAATATAGCCAGTAACAAATTTTCATTATAAGTTTCTTCTTCTTCTGGAGAATACATATGGTTATAATATTATTTATGTATTTATGTTTTGTAATTTTCACGATTTCATATTTTAAAATTTTTATAAGGTTTGCTTTTAATTTTCAGATTTTATAGTTGGTACATTTTTTCTTGAATAATGTTATACCCATTATATTTTTATATTATATTATATTTTATTGTGTGACGAAATTTATTTGGTTGTAATTTTAGGTTATAATTTAATTGATATTTTTATTGCTTATTTGACTAAAAAATAGAGATTTTTTAAACTACAATTTGTAATTTTTTTTTTAAAACTTATTTGAAACTCTTAAATACATGCAAATATAAGAGTTTTATATATTTTGTTTTAGTAATAACTTTTGAGGCATTATGAATATTTACACAATAAAAATGTTATATAGATTATCAAAAGTTATACTGTACTAGAAAAATTTACAACTTATTTTAAGCCTCGTTTGGGAACCCTTCATTTTAGTCAAAAAGTAAAAAAGTTATTAAATTAGCCAAAAAGCCAACAACCCATACAAAAAAGTCAAATATTCTTTTTTCTCTCTACTTTTTGCACATCTTTTCATAAAAAGTCAAAAAGTCATCCCAAACATACTAGTTTTTTTTAGCTCATATTTTAGCCAAATAGCCAAAAAGTTACTAAATTAGCCTGTTCTCAAACGAGGCCTTATTCATTTAAAATTTTAAGTAAATTATAGCTACATCCCCTCAGGTTTGGGTTCTATACATATTCATCCTCCACGTTTCGCAAATTACATTGCACTCCTTGCCAGATGTCCGTTAATGGAATTGACGGAAAATCTTTTATGACCTTAATACCCCAAATTGAAAAGGTGAAATTTTTATGATAAAAAAAAAAGAAAAGAAAAGGTGAAATTTTCATATTACCCCTTACCCCTGCTTTATTTACCTCTTCATCTTCAACCATCCATCTCTTTCTTTATATTTCTCAGTCCTTTCTCATCTCTCTAAGTGAACAGCAAGGTCACCGTTAAACACTAATCTCAACCACCCACATCCCACAAACCCACCACCACCGTCACCCTCATCCACCTTCTATTACCCATCATCGTTTGTCACCAGGTTTAAGACGAAGATCAAGACACCAGTCGAGGTAGATTAGTTACTTGCTATTGACATGGGCGATAAAGAAACGTTGAAATCTTACAGTAACAAGTATTGGAAGTGTGACACCCTAAACGTTTAATTAAATATCACATAAATATTTATAGTTATATATAAATATGGTTGTATGTGATAATATATTATTAAAACAATAAATAAATAAATAATACTAATAACATTAATAATAAAATAAATATATGGAATAATAATAATAATAATAATAATAATAATAATAATAATAGTGGAAGTGATAGTAAAATAAAATAATTAATTTTTTGTTGGTATGCGATAAAGTGTTATTTAATTAGTTTGCTTTTTTTGTTTATCAAACGAGTGGTACATAATTAGTATAAAGAATTGGGTCAAAGTATAAATACCATAAAAGTTAATATACTAAGATAAGTATAAATCCAGGCAGAATCTAATCCAAATCTAAGGAAGATTGGCTGTGGGCATGTGTCGAGTGATGGCACGGCTTGCCTCCCTCTAAATAGGGAGGAGTTGATTAAGAGTTTCCCTAGGTTAATATTTTGGAGGCGTTGCAGTAATTGTGAACAATTCAATTGATAATTATATTAAAAAAGGTTGTGATAGTGGAAAGTAAAGGCTAAGGGTCAATATTAAAGTGAGTTATATTATATCTTGAATTATCATAATATATTTTACATATGTTTTGACTTACCATAATTTATTTTATATAAGTTATGTTTTATGAATTATATTAATATTTCAATTATGTTGATTAATTTCTGAACTCTATTTGTTTAAAATGAAATCCATGGATATGTTTGTTTAAATTTTAAAGAATATTTGGCTATGACCTTATAAACAATTATGTTTTGTAAGTACCACTACGGGGGTCCCACGCCTTGGGAAACTTAAATAACCATTGGCCTTTGTTTGGACACTTTGTGGTCCTCTGTTTGTCATGAATCCATTGACCTCTGTTCTGACTGTCACTTCTATAACCTCTATTCTGTTCTGTACCGTAGTTATGGTTATTTATTTATATAATTTCTGTATTTTCAGTTTCTGCCACTTAAATAATTTATTTACCAAATTAAGTTATGTAAATGTTTTGGCTTAACTAACTATCCGTGGTTATTTTGTATTCCCTATACTCTTGGCATAATATTTCTCACTCTGTTGTGTACTTATAGCTGTTACCCTTTCAGGTGATGAGATGTAAGGAAGACCCATAACCTCGTGTAATGGAACCTGTGCAAGAAATTGATGCGGATCCATTAATTTTTTTTTCTTTTCTTTTATTCCTGTCGTTTTTTTCCTAATGGCCGGTCGCTGCATAATAAAATAATAAAAGCCTACGGATGTACTTTTTTTTAATAGTACAATGAAGTAAATTTCTGTTTAATTATTTTTATTTCCGTTTGCCTCCGCTTGCGCAATTTAATTTGCTACGATTAGAATAAGTTAGTAAGTTGTGATTCTAACCCTAAGCGCCTGGGGTTGGGTCATGACAAAGGTGGTATCAGAGCAATGGATCAATCCAAAAACAAACTATTTTAATTTGATTAGAAAGTTCGAAAGGCTATAAATAAATCTATAAATAAAACTATGTATCTAGATAAACTTAATAAAATAAAAAATAAATATCCACCTGCGACTTAGTCATTTTATGTCAAATCTCACGTTTATTATGGTGATGTAAGAATGTCCGAGATTAATCTTGATGACATGTTTTGGGATGAGCTTGCGGCCATTAATTTGGATGAGATTTTAGCAGAGCACCCCGCCTCCACCTCACCTAAAGGATGGGGAGATTCAGAGGATATAATTAGAGGACTGCATCCAGTCCTTGCCCAATTGATGGGTCGGCCAATCTATATACAGACTGATCCTACTGATGTCCCATATTTACTATGGAGGCAGAGTCGTGCCCATATGCGCAGACGCTTTCTTGGACCCACTCGTGTCCTCAGCATTGCTCCGGGATATGACCCCCCGCACTATATCGTAGGCCCTTTACCCCCAGATTTTGTGGCAAACGTGTACCCCGAGGACTACATTTTTACCACTGTCCCTAACCCGCTAGAGATTATTAATATTCTAAATGTTGACTTTATTAATGACCTATCATATATCAAGACATCAGGCTAGATTGTTGATCGAGCATTTTTGGGATACATACAGTCCATCCCCATTTTCACAGTCCAGGCAACGTGGATGTGCTTTGGTGTGGTCCAGTTAGGATGGGAATTTGAGCTTTTTATGCAACACTACTTTCCATGGTTGTTTGGCCCGTTTGGCCCACCACTCTAGATTTGGTAGAAGAAAACCTTTTTGTACGCTAACCATGATGTGTTCTAATCCCTTTTTGTTGTCTTTTTGCTTTTTGTTGTACCATAGGGATGAGACACTAACATATTTTGACTTTTGAAACAAGTAGTAATTGTAAAAATAGTAAAGATGGTATTTTATGTATATATTCTGCTACACACATATATGCTGCATTATGGATGTAATGCCTCGTTTATTACCTCGTAGAATGGCCAGTAATGGTAATGGAAGCGAGTCATCAGTCAGTGGCACTGAATCTGTGACGCCCTAAATTTTGGAACATCAAGGGAAATTAAATAAACAAAATGACTTAATAAACCAAAAAGTTGACATCTTAATAGGGTAATCCAACTCTCGTACATAACCAAATGTCCAAATAACAATAGATAAAAACTTAAAATTTTCCAAATACAACATCAAATGAAATTATAAAGTCCTTAATAGCTATTATATAAAATAATATAATTTATTCGGCTCTACTCGGGGTTTCTGGTCAGCCAAGGCTCTACGTTAGCG
Organism: Camellia sinensis; assembly: GCF_004153795.1. NCBI lineage: Eukaryota > Viridiplantae > Streptophyta > Magnoliopsida > Ericales > Theaceae > Camellia > Camellia sinensis. The sequence goes on from NW_021028919.1 coordinate 240,213, forward strand.
TCGACTCCATTTCAGCTTCAATTATTTTCTTGCCAAGACCTGGCATAAAACGCCAGGGCAACAAAAATATATGCCATGAGTTTTGCAACACAGTAAGAAAACATAACCAACCTACCATTCTTTTTAAGAGAAAAATAATAATATTCTAAACATGAGATAACAAGATAATTATACACAAAAATTACAACCATTAGAATAATTTCTGTAATTTTAATAAATTAGGTGACACTCAAAATCTCACCAAAGAGATTTAACTTTCCAACCACTAAGCATGGAAACGGTTAATTTGAAACCCTCCCTTGGTCAAATATTTAAGTGTTACCAACCGTAACTACCAGGGATGCCCACGTCCGGAGTTATATACCCAAGTAGTGGCATCCGTGGTCTGCCCCAAGGAAACGGTCTGCCAGGGGTAAGTAACCTCCCTGTGTGCCACTTGCACATCCACCCTTATTCCAAAACCGAATACCGAAAAGGGTTCAAATAAGTCCCGTGCCATCTTAGAGTTTCGCAACACAATTTACGTGAGAATTCTCAAAACCAGGGCTCACCCTGAACAACCGATGTTAACCGTCAACCCTTAATTCCGTACAGTCTTTAAACCAAGACTTACCCCGAACAACTGGTATTAACCGTCAATTGTTAACTTTGTATATACCGTTAATCATTTCAGTTAATTTTGCTATTACTCACAAATAATTCCAATTTTTAATCACAATTGATGTTATACCAACTCATTAAAATTCCCAACATAAAATATTACACATGTCACACAATAATAAATAAATGTACAACATTTAAATAAACAATTTATTTAAACCATGGTATGAAATAATAATTTAGATACAGAGAAAATAAACCAAAGTCACACACGTGCATGGATTTTTTAATTTACAAGATTAGACTACCACAATATTAAATAAACCACAATACACCCATACTTGGATTACTAATTTACTATATTTGATGAATTGGACCAACACAATAACTGATTTTTATCCGAATAAATAATTGGAGTCATGATCTTAAACCTGTCTAAAAATTTTCAGGTTATACCTTAGGTAATAAAAATTATAAATAAATTATTTATACAGTTCTAAAATTCGTGAAAATGTAAAGAATATTCAATAAATATGTTTGGGTCATTTTTCAAAAATAAATTCCCAAAAATAAGTTATAAATAATTCTGTAAAATTCCCAGAAATTTTATGACACAGATTTATCACATTTCCTTAAATTAATTCCATACTTAAATTTTATAAATAAATTCCATGATCTAAAAATTTATTATGAAACTAGACTTCTCAAATTTCATTTTTTGCTTAGAAATTATCAGATTTGGTTTAATATAAAATTTTTAATGATTTTTCAAACACATAATAAAATCTGTCTATAGCTCCAGATTTGGTTAAAAATCTGTATAAATTCGTACAAAGCTCAATAATTGTTGAAAAATTTTGTGAATGAACTAGACATCATTATCAACAACGTTGTAGAAGAAATCATCTTCAAATTTTGAGTATAAAATTGTCTAAAAATTAGTATAACTTTCTGACAGATTTAAAGGGCCAAATAACATCTTCAATAATCTTTTTAATGGCATAAACTACACATGCAAGTCCAAATTTGATGTACCATCATAATTTTCATATAATTATAAATAAAATTCTATCTACAAGTTTAGACATTTTATCATATGTATATAATTTGAAATTTTCAAATATATAAAAAATGAGAGGGTTGAGAGGGTTTTCTTACTATGTTAGGTTGCTAACGATTTATCGTCCGAATTTGATTTATGATTCTGATCGTAAGATATGATCGTCTTGGCTCCACGATCGTCTTGCTGAAATTTCACATCAATCGGACGCGATCTCACCGTTGATCTGCCATTGGATTCTCTTAGAACATTTAGTTGTTGATCATCATCTTAGACTCAAATTTTGCAAGATCTAACCCCAAAAATGGATTCTACACGTCGAAAAACCTAAGGGTGGTCATCCCCAAAGTCATAGGACCACTCAATTAACCTAAATGTACTAGGATGCACCGTAGCACCATGGGCCGAGAAACACTGGATGAAATTTAGTTCATCTTCTCCAACAGCCCCAGCACGCACGACAGAGAGACCCAGAATTTTAGTTTCAATGTCACCAGTTCAAATGCTTGTATCTTCTTCATCGTAACTCCGTTTTATCTTATTTTTCTGTCATTGGATTCACCTCACGGCCTAGTTTTTGGTTCACTACTCACACGCCTCGTTCCATCTCTTTTTGCATGCCGTCGGATCTCCAAAATTTGACTAAAAAATAAGATTATTTTCCTACTGTCTCGGACATTTTTTTTCGAACCATCTTTCGAACCCCATAACTTTCTTAATTCTTAACGGTTTTACTTCATTCTTTCGCCATGCTCTTCAACTTACTCCGTACTTCATCTTACATGGCCTATTTGTCTCACTTCTTCCCGGAATGGATGGTTTTAGCATGCCGAAAGTAAGCCGAAAACCAACTTTTGAACTTCAAAATAAATTTCTCTAACTTTGCTTCTTTCTCCTCCATCTTCTTTCTTCTTCTCTTTCTTCACCTACAACACTTTGTGAATGGTGGTTCCAGATGATAATGGAAATAGGTGATGGTGGTGGTGGTGGCGGTCCGACAGTGCGCCAATGGTGGTGAAGTTCGCGGGTTGGTTGTTCAGATGGTGATCGTATGGGTTGAGGCCATGGCTATGGAGGTCGGGGGAGGAGGAAAAAACATAGATAAGGAAGGACAAAGGAGTTTTGAGAATGAGAGGTGGAGGGAGAGGGAGAAACCGACGGGAGGGAGAGAAAGGTGAATCGTGGGAAGTGAAGGAACATAGTGAAGAATGTGAAGAAAGTTTGGTTCAATTTAATGGGGAAGAAAATGAGAGGAAAGAGTAAAAGAAGATAAAGAAAATGAAAAGATTTTTTTTTTTTTTTTTTTTTTTTAAAGAAGAAAAGGAAGTTGAACACTTGGTGGTATGAAGTTGAACACGTCTGTGGTATGCCATCAGCATGTCCACGCCGTTTTTTCTTTTTATTATTATTATTTTTATTTCATTATTTATTTATTATTATTTTTACATAGCATAAGATGATACACGTGACAGGTGAGAAAGTGAGACAACTAGGAGCAAACCCATGGTTGTTATGGGTTTTAGTACAGAAAAATATTAGGTCTCCAGTGTAATTTACATTTCAAAAATATATAGAGAAAAGTATAATCAAAAATCATCATACGGCTCACTCGAATTAATATTGAGTAATAATATAAAAGTCAAAAAATATTTATTAATTTGTTTTGAATAAATTTTCAGTTATAAAATATACAGAGATATTTAAATTCAAAATATTGTGAATATTAGTTAAGAAAATTAAAAATATTATATTATTTTATTATTATAAAAATACGGGGTTTACAGAATCGATGGAAGATACATGGAAAGCAGGGGTTACTAGCTTTTTGCAAGCCCTTGCAGACTAGCATCAACAATGGGATGTCGAACGGCGAGAGAGAGCCCGGTTACCATAATAGTTCTAGGATCTGAAACCCACACATTTACCAGCGGCCCAGACCGCAATGTAGCAGATGCTTGGGTTAAAAACATGGAAAATATTTTTCGTCTGAGGACTGGTCATGTTTGTTTATCTTTCCTCTTTGTTTTACCTCGATTTACTATTGTTATAGGTCAAATTTTAGTGCGAGGCTTTTGATTCAACGGTTGGATTGCGGTTGGCGTTGAAAAAAAAAAAACTCTTTCTTAAAGTCTTTGTATCTTATTTTGTTTGATTCTGGGCACTTCATTTATTCCGAAGGGCGCAAGGTCAAGTTAGGAATGTCAGGAGTGGAGCTGGGAAAATTCTGGGCTGGAGGACCAGGGCTGCACGTGCTGGGCCTTGGGCTACACGTGTGGGAAAGGGCCGCACATGCGAGGAAGTGGGTCATTCTCAGCCTTGTACACTGCATTATATACAGGTGCGGGGCAAAGTGTGGATTGGAGGGCCGCACGTGCGGGGATCAGTGCCACACATGCGGGAAGCAGGCTCCACATGTACGGGGGCACGTGTCGTGCGGGGATCAGTGCCACACATGCGGGAAGCAGGCTCCACATGTACGGGGGCACGTGTCGTACATGCGGGACGCTGGGCAATCCAAAATCTCTTATTTTTCTTTCTTTTAGGGCTGAGTGCATCTTATTTTTCCTATATCCCTCTCTCTCTCTCTAAAAACACATTGCTCTCCCTTCTCTCTACATTTCACACCAAAAACACCACAAGATCTTTGATTTCTCCAAACCCATACACATTTTGACCCAAGTTCCTTCATCAAAGTTGGGGAGCAAAGCTAGAGCTTCACTTTGTAGGGTGGAGATCAGATTTCTACACCATTTGATCCTAAGGTTCCATCAATCTCTTCATCAAACTTGAGGTAGGGATTTCTTTGGGTTATATATACTTGTTTATGCAAGATTGATGTTGATTTTGAAACTTTCCTAGAGATATTCTAAGGGTTTTGGTTTTTGACTCAAGAAATTGGTGGCTTGTTAAAGAAATTCTTCTTTTGTTTCATTAAAAGATTTTCTTGAGTAGTTGAAAGACATTGGTATAAAAATGATGTGTTTAATGAGATTTTACTAAGAAATAAAGAAATACATTATTTGGGTGAAAAACCTAGAATTTGGGGCTTTCAAGAGATATAGAGGTGTATGTGCTTGACATTGTTAATGTGCTATTTTGTGGGCCAAAGTTGTAAAGGATGAGAACTCTTTTATTATTATTATTATGTATATAATGATGATTTTCATGGGGCATGAGGATTGCAAATGTGGTAAATTGTTGTTCAATGTTGATATAGTCTTGTGAAGGCTAAAATGTTAAAAGAAGTAAGAAATAAAGAAATGTTGTTGTTATTGATAGAACTAAATGAACATATGGCTATTTTGTGAAATGGCATGGAAAGGAGAAATGGGGATTTTGATCGTCTTGGGACTATTGTTGAAATATGTGAACATGGAGAAATAAATATTGTTGCATTGGTTTTGTTGCATTGCTTATCCATTCAATTGGCTATCATATGTTTAATTTGAGTTTGGAAACTTGCATTGAGAAAGGAAAGTTTATAATTGAGTTTTTATTGAAATGTTTATGGGATAAATACGTTGGTAAGTCCGGATGGGAGGTGTAAATGGAATTGATTAAGTTGGCCTGAGTGTCCAGGGTGAAAGACCAAAAACACGCGTTGAGGAGATACCACTTCCCTTCTGGTTAGCAACCGGTAAAGTGGAGTTTTTGGTAGTGCTAGTTATGCCTATTTGCAGGCACTAACCTAGGAACTACCTGAGTCGTATTTATAGCCCTTATTCAATAAAATTGTAAATTTCGAAATTGTTGAGATTTCAAATTGTTGTTAAATATGATGACATTTTAAAAGAGCATGTAAATGAAATCTTCTTTTAATTGGCATTGCATGGCATTTGCATTTAATATTGGAAATCTTGCATAAATGTATATACTTTGTTAAGGACTTTTTACTGGGCTTTATGCTCACCCCTATGGAATTTTGGTATAGGAAAAGATGTGGTGATCCCGCCGAGTTGAGGGCGTGAATATATATTTTGTGAAGTGTAAATGACTGTTTTCGTTGTGATTTATTTGCTAGCCAAGGGCTTTAAATGTATGGGTTCATGAAACTATTTTTGTGTAATCAGGCTCAAGCCTTGAAAGATGTAAGCCCTTAAGGCCATTTTATTTATTTTTGGAATTTCATGTTCTACATGCTATAGATTCATGTATTTCAATAGCATTGAATTTATAATCTGCATGTGGGACTTTTGTACAAACCTTATTGATTAATGATGTAAAGGTTGGAGGCTTGCTATTGTTCTTGGTTAGATGTTGGTTGATGTACATAATTTATATTGGATTATTTTGGGGCGTTACACGCCCTACCCTGCACCGAAAGACAAAAGGTAACTTTCGCCATTTTCACTTTCAAAGACAATGCATATGAATGGTGGCTTCTCACTCTAGAGCAAGAAGAAATTGTGGCTTGGGCAAGATTCTTGGAAGTATTTTACAAAAAATACTTCCCAGATTCATTGCGAGAACAGAAGGCATCAGAATTCATACATCTAAAGCAAAGAACCATGACGGTAGCCAAATATGAGAGCAAGTTTACACAACTCGCTCAGTTTACCACATACGTCATCCCCACCAAAACTCGAAAAGTAAGAAAATTCGAAGCAGGATTGGATGCTGAAATTAAAGATAAGCTCGAGGTCTTGAAACTGCCAACCTATGCAGAAGTAGTAAACTGGGCATACATTGCAGAAAAGGGAAATAAAACCTCGCGTTTCGGGGAACCTAGCCAAAAGAAGCAATTTTGGGAAAGAGACAACAGAAGATCCGGTGCTGCGCCTCCCAAAAAGGTGAATATGGGCACAACCAGTTCAGGCAATCAAGGTCCTACCAACCCCCGAGGTGACACTATTCCAATTTGTCCCACTTGTGAAAAGGCTTATTGGGGACAATGCCATCGCGACACAGAAGCATGCTTTAAATGCGGACAAGTTGGCCACTTGCTGAAGGATTGTCCAGACTGACCAATCCTACGGCCAACCCCTCTGGCCTAGTCAGAAAACCCGCAGGACCTGGAGGAGGGATGAAGGACCAAAAACACCAAGGAAGGGCTTTCGCCTTGGTACCTGGAAAACCAGAAGTTACCGAAAGTGTTGTGTCAAGTATACTTTCTGTCTATGGTCATTTAGCTCATGTCCTCATTAACTCTAGGTCAACTCATTCTTTTGTTACACCATACTTTGCTGCCAAGTTGGCATTAACACCCGACCCATTAGGATATATATTGTCTGTGTCTTTTCCTTCTGCTAAGTCTGCATGTAGTACTGATGTGTACAAATCATGTACTATATCCTTAAAAGGCAAAACCTTATATATAGACTTGATTCCCCTCCACAATGGAAACTTTGATGTGATCTTAGGTATGGATTGGCTGGCTGCCAACCACGCCTCTATTGATTGTAAAGCTAAAAAGGTTTCCCTCAAGTTACCAAACCAACCTGAGCTTATCTTTGATGGGACTGGAATTTCCAACCCTCCCTGTATTACATCATCCATGACAGCCCAACGACTTCTAAGAAAGGGTTGTTGTAGTTATACCTGTTATGTGACCGATACACAAAAAGAGGCCCCACCGTTGAAGCAATCCCCATGGTTCGAGAATTCCTGAATGTCTTTCTTAAGGATCTACCTGGTATCCCGATTGATCGGGAAATCGAATTCACCATTGAAACCAAACCTGGCACACAACCAATATCAAAAGCTCATTATCGCATGTCAATGATAGAATTGAAAGAGCTGAAGACTCAACTTCAGGAACCCCTGGACAAAGGTTTCATTCGACCTAGTACCTGGCCCTAGGGCGCTTTAGTACTATTCGTAAAGAAAAATGATAGCACGATGAGGTTATGCATCGATTACCGGGTGTTGAACAAGGTCACCATCAAGAATCAGTACCCTCTACCACGAATCGATGACCTGTTCGATCAACTTCAAGGTGCTCAAGTATTCTCCAAAATCGACTTGCGTTCTTGCTACCATCAACTAAAAGTCAAAACGAAAAGCATCGAAAAAACTGCCTTCAGAACCCGTTACGGGCACTATGAGTTTCTTGTCATGCCTTTTGGCGTCACAAATGCTCCAGCAGCCTTCTTGGACCTCATGAACCGAGTGTTCAGACCTTATCTTGATGAGTTCGTCATCGTCTTCATTCACGACATCCTCATATACTCCAAGTCACTAGAGGCCCATGAGCAGCACTTGCGAACAATTCTACAAGCACTACGTGATCACAAACTTTATGCCAAGTTGAAGAAATGCGAATTTTGGGTCACTAGTAGACATTTTCTCAGTCACGTCATTAACAAAGATGGCATCTCGGTTGACCCCCAAAAAGTTACAGCAATTGTGAATTGGCCACAACCTACCAATGTGTCAGAAATTCGAAGTTTCTTGCGTCTAGCTGGTTATTACCGGCGCTTCATGCAAGATTTCTAAAAAATAGCATCACCTTTGACCCAGCTAACTTAGAAGAACACACCCTTTGAATGGACTAACAAACAAGAGCATTGCTTCCAAGAATTAAAAAATCGACTTGTGTCAGCTCCTATACTAGCACTCCCTACAGGAGCAGATGCGTTTGTAATTTATACTGATGCCTCATACAATGGTTTGGGTTACGTTCTCATGCAAAACGGAAAAGTCATTTCTTATGCTTCGCGACAATTAAAGAATCACGAAAAGAACTACCTGACTCATGATTTGGAATTGGCTACGATGCTATTTGCCCTCAAAATCTGGCGTCATTATCTCTACAGTGCAACCTGCACGATTTATACTGATCACAAGAGTCTTAAATATCTGTTCACACAGAAGGAGCTGAATATGAGGCAGTGGCAACGGCAGTGGCAACGGCAGTGGCTAGAATTTATGAAAGACTATGATGTAGAGATCTATCACTATCTAGGCAAAACTAACATGGTGGCAGACGCACTAAGCCGAAAGACGACTAGAGGTTTGGTATGTACTCTCGTTTCCCGCAAGATTAATGGACTGCTCGTCAATATAACCATGGAACCTTCCTTGATTGAAGAAATTAGAGCATGCCAATGTGAAGATAACCTTTTGAAGAAAAACTACGAGGAGCAAAGGAGTACACTTGATCCTAATTTCACTATAAGTAATGGGATACTAAAATTTTAAAATCGAATTTGCGTACTTGACATTTCGGAACTCAAGAAGAAGATACTGGTGGAAGCTCATAGCTCGAGATTTGCAGTCCACCCTGACAACACAAAGATGTACCATGATCTGAAAGAACACTACTGGTGGCCAGGAATGAAAAGAGACATCGCAAGCCATGTCTCCAAATGTCTGCATTGTCAACGTGTTAAAGCAGAACATCAGAGACCTGCAGGACTGCTGCAACCACTCTCTATTCCTGATTGGAAATTGGAGCACATCACTATGGACTTCATGCTCGGGCTATCACAGTCATTTTTGAAAAATGATGCAATATGGGTTATAATAAACCGATTGACGAAGTCAGCGCATTTTCTACCAATCAAAATCATGTACTCCGTTAACAAGTTTGCCACCTTGTACATTAAGGAAGTTATTCGTTTGCATGGCACCCCAGCTTCAATCGTGTTGACCGAGACCCCCGCTTCGTGTCTTACTTTTGGAACAAATTACATTAGGCTTTCGGGTCTACAATGACGTTTAGCACTGCTTATCACCCACAAACTAATGGGTAATCCGAAAAAACAATCCAGACGTTGAAAGACATGTTACGTGTATGCGTGTTCGACCTCAAAGGTAACTGAGATGAGAACCTACTATAGACACCCCATTTTTGACCGACCTGAAGACTCAGACGTCATCGATTGAGCACTTGGTGATCGCACATGTTGTGCTCGTTTCGAGGTTTCGGAGTTCTTGGCCGAGAGCCTCACTTTCAGACCTCGAGACCCTTTGCGCTTTGACTCGGTCTGCGGACTAAGTCTTGTTTTCTCTTCCCGGAGGGAGGGAGAGGTCTTGTAGACCATCTCTCAGTGGTTGTAGACTACTTTTCATGGTCATAGGCCACTGTTCCCGTTTAGAGACTAGTTTTCGATTTTCGAAGCCGCCGGCCGTGTGCCTCGGTTCAGGACCACTTAACATTCTCCGTTTGGCACGTTCTTTGGAACACACCTTGTTTCCTCTATCTAGAGGGACACTGTGGTCCGGGAGATCACTTTTGTGGTCGTACGCCACTTTTTGTGCTCAACAGCCAGTTTTCGAAGCCCTCGGCCGCGCGCTTTGCCTCTCAAACTCTCGTTTTGCATTCGTGTTGGTTCATTTTTGGCATGAACCTTGTTTTCCTTGTTTGGGAGGTGGCACAAGGGTGGGAGACCACCTTTTCTCCTTGGAGACTACTTTTCCCCGCCAGCCAATTTTCTTCTCGGGAAATTGGTTTTCTTGATCTTTGGGCCACATTTTCTGGTTTCCCACCCCTACCATTGGCTTGCTTTCAGTGTGGAGACCACCAATACCCTTGGCCGGCCACCTTTTGTCTGGGAGACCACTTGCCCTGGTCGGCCGACCAAGGAAAGTGGTCAGCTGACCACCTTTCTGGTCGGCTGGTTTCCTCATGTTTTGTCAAATTGTGTGGATGCCAGCTGTGCCAGCTGGAAGGCACAGACTGTATCCTCCATACACGTGTATGGAGGATTTGCATCCAAGCTTTTAGCTTCTTGAGGAAACTTTAGCTTCAAACCTCTATAAGAGAGGCCCTCCCTCTCCTTTGCACAGGTTCTAAAATTGGCTAAGGCAAAAATATATATCTCTCTCTATGTCTCTACATTTTGGGTTCAAAAGTGTGTTGTTCTTGACCTATTGCACCACACCTTATAGCCACACACCCCCACCATTGATCTGAGGTTCTTGGAGGGTATTTTCAAAGGTTGAAGAGTTGGTTTTTGGTCCCAAAACTTGCTGGTTTTGCTGAGCTTCAAGGGTAACTCCTTTTCCCTCTTTTTAAGCTTTATTTTGATCATTCCCTTAGCCATACTTGCATGCATATTTAGGCCTTGTTTTCAAATGAAAAAAGCTTCATATTTAAGTGTTTTTCATGTTTGTTTAAGGCTCTTTTGGTGTTGAGGGTCATCTACCCTCTTGCATGCTCTATTTAGCCTTGTTTTGTGTCATGCCATGAGACTTTTGTGTTGATCTTTGCTTGGCCTTTTAGCCACTGAAATCTAGCGGATTTTCAGTGGTTGGCATGTGGTTTTGAGGGCCTAAACCAGAGAGGGGAGACCCTCTCTCTTTTGGCCTTGTTTGCTTGCATTTTTTGCCTTTCAAAGGAGCACATACTTTCATACTTCCAAGGCTTGGTTCAAGCCCTTTTTGGTGAATTTTGAGACCTGCCTAGACTCTGTCTATGGCTGGTTTGATCACCTTATGTTTTCCTCTTGCATGTGTAGAATAATCCCTTCCATAGCTTATCAAAGTAGCACTTCATTCTTTCATGTATTGGTCATGTCTCAGTGGGTTTTTAGCTATCATTTGGCATGCCATGATTTTTTTTTTGGCTGGTTTGGTAGCCTCTCATATGCTTCATATGCTTGTAGTGTAAATCATGTTTACTAGCTTGAAATGCATGATGTTTTGGCCCTATATTCTAGCATATTTTGGCCTTGATCCAAACTGATTTTGTTCATGTTTTGGGCTGCCTTAACTCTATTTTGAGGCCTCTTGGTCGAATGTTGCTTGCCTTGCATGCCTATAGTGTAATACACTTCACTAGTTTCGCTGCTTGAGCTATTCAACATGCATTGTGTGAGTTGTTTACATCATTTGGAGTCCTTTTGTATGTCATTTCAGAGTTGGAACATGTGTCCTTGCACTCCATATTTCATCCTTTTCAATGCGTTTGAAAAGTTATATTTTATGCCTTAGGCTTAGGGTCATTGCATTGGGCATGTTTGCATAAGTTTTGGAGCCTTGTTTTCATCACCTTTGGCCACTGATTTGGGTGTGGTTGAGGCCCATCCATTTTGGTTTAAGTCCATTTTGCATCGAGTATGCCATTATAGTTCATAGCATTAAGTATGCCACGTTGTCGCATGATTGATCATTGCATTGTGCATGCCTCGTTCATCTCATTGTGAATATTAGTTCCATGTGCATTGTGTATGCTAATGTCATGAGCATTGTGCATGCCATGTAGCTTATAGCATTGTGTATGCTAGTTGCATGTTTGCATCACTTAGTTGCATTGCATTAGGATTGCATGCTAGAGTTGCATTTGTGCATGCCATGTTTGTTGCATTGTGTTTGGGATAGGAGTTAGCCCGAACACAGGAAATGAGGGACGTCTCATACTCAAAGTGACGAAACGTGCCTCGATTCTCGGTCGCCGACATTCTTGACTACCCATGATGGAGTTGTTGGCTTTAGGTGCTTGTGTGTGCATTCATTTCACATTGAGTCGTGCAGTCTGGCTCCTCGGCCATCATGCATCGAAATACGTGATTGGTGGCCCAAAGGTCAAGGACTACACTCCCTTGAGCTTATACAATGATGGGAAAAGTGGTCGTGTACACATGTGTTACAAATACTTTGCCGTGCATCTCTCTTTCCCGTTGCTGCAGAAAACCAGAAACCAGGAGAGGAAACTGGTCGGCCGACCAGATTTACTGGCAGGCCGACCACTTTTTTTGGTTTCCACCACAAAAGGTGGTCGGCCGTTGGTCTTCCATGCCTATAAGCTGGTCGGCAGCCTTCCCACAGATTCCTGGGGTGGAGTTTCATCTCTCTGGAGCTTTTCTAAGATAAATTGCAAACAAAGGCGAGTTGGGGCGTCGCGAGGGATTTCCGAACGAGGCAATTCAAGCATGCATGCATCCTTTGTCATTCGAAGCAGAGCTAAGGCAGCCCACATTCATTTAGTTTGTATGCTTATTACTTAGTTAATGTTGTGTAATAATTAGCTGTAGCTTATTATTCATTTCGTCGTGTAATAACTAGTTTAATTAGATTAGCTTAGGTCAGCTAGTTGATTTTGTATTATTTATTCGGACCCTCCGTTGAGAGAGCAAATGTTGTAAATAAGTGTGCGTGTGTGTGATGCATGTCTTCCAACCCCCATTTCTTTCTCCCTTTTATTTAACAGCTTACGATGGTTAGTTTTAGGGCATGTTTCAATTAGCATCCTTATGCTCGCATGTTTGCATCCATTCATCTGTCTTGCATGCACTGGGCTCGGCGCATCATACTAACTTCATTGTATTTCAATTCCTGTTTGAATACATGTATCAAATTGCATTTCACATGATATTTTAGAATAGCCGAGCCTATCTTAGTTGCATTTTGTATGTGTTGCATTAGGCATTCTTGACATAACTAGGATCATGCATTGATTTCTAGCATAGCTTTTGTTTTGGCTCAGAGTACTTGGTAAGTGTTTATGCTTTATCATCCTTGCATGTGTGTGAGTGACTACCATGATAGCATGCTTGCCATGAGGCTAACTGCTTATGTGATATAACTGCCTGAATGCCTATGGGTGAAGGTTGGATTACTTGAATTGGAACAATTCATTGATTGCGAGTTTTAAGCCCACTTGAGAGTAGCAAATCACCATGTTTTCTAAGCCCACCTGAGGGTGGCAAATCCATGCCTTAGCCTACTTGCGAGTAGGATTTTCAAACCATTTTCAAACAAACAAACATGAAATGTTTTGTTCCAATTCAGGTGATCTAGTCTATGCTTGTGTGTTGTGTGCATCACATAGTAATTCTAGGCAAAATAAACCGGAATAAGAACACATGTGCTTTCAAAAACAAGATATCATTTTTAGTACAGGCCGACCTTTGATCGGGCGAGCGGGGGTGCTCACAGATGACCTTCCCCAATCATACCCAAGTTCCTGAGCCGAGGCAACTTTGGTGATGACGGACACGTGGCCTTAGGCAACGAGTCAGGATTTCCTAAATTCTCCCAAAATAAAATATTTAGGCGCTTTGACTCGGTCTGTGGACTAAGTCTTGTTTTCTCTTCCCGGAGGGAGGGAGAGGTCTTGTAGACCATCTCTCAGTGGTCATAGACTACTTTTCGTGGTCATAGGCCACTGTTCCCGTTTAGAGACTAGTTTTCGATTTTCGAAGCCGCCGGCCGTGTGCCTCGGTTCGAGACCACTTAATATTCTCCGTTTGGCACGTTCTTTGGAACACACCTTGTTTCCTCTATCTAGAGGGACACTGTGGTCCGGGAGATCACTTTTGTGGTCGTACGCCACTTTTTGTGCTCAACAGCTAGTTTTCGAAGCCCCCGGCCACGCGCTTTGCCTCTCAAACTCTCGTTTTGCATTTGTGTTGGTTCATTTTTGGCATGAACCTTGTTTTCCTTGTTTGGGAGGTGGCACAAGGGTGGGAGACCACCTTTTCTCCTTGGAGACCACTTTTCCCCGCCAGCCAGTTTTCTTCTCGGGAAATTGGTTTTCTTGATCTTTGGGCCACATTTTCTGGTTTCCCACCCCTACCATTGGCTTGCTTTCAGTGTGGAGACCACCAATACCCTTGGCCGACCACCTTTTGTCTGGGAGACCACATGCCATGGTCGGCTGACCAGGAAAAGTGGTCGGACGACCACCTTTTCTAGTCGGTTGGTTTCCTCCTATTTTGTCAGATTGTGTGGATGCCAACTGTGCCAGCTGGAAGGCACAGACTGTATCCTCCATACACGTGTATGGAGGATTTGCATCCAAGCTTTTAGCTTCTTGAGGAAACTTTAGCTTCAAACCTCTATAAGAGAGGCCCTCCCTCTCCTTTGCACAGGTTCTGAAATTGGCTAAGGCAAAAATATATATCTCTCTCTATATCTCTACATTTTGGGTTCGGAAGTGTGTTGTTCTTGACCTATTGCACCACACCTCATAGCCACACACCCCCACCATTGATCTGAGGTTCTTGGAGGATATTTTCAGAGGTTGAAGAGTTGGTTTTTGGTCCCAAAACTTGCTGGTTTTGCTGAGCTTCGAGGGTAACTCATTTTCCTTCTTTTTAAGCTCTATTTTGATCATTCCCTTAGCCATACTTGCATGCATATTTAGGCCTTGTTTTCAACTGAAAAAAGCTTCATATTTAAGTGTTTTTCATGTTTGTTTAAGGCTCTTTTGGTGTTGACGGTCATCTACCCTCTTACATGCTCTATTTAGCCTTGTTTTGTGTCATGCCATGAGACCTTTGTGTTGATCTTTGCTTGGCCTTTTAGCCATTGAAATCTAGCGGATTTTCAGTGGTTGGCATGTGCTCTATCAGTTTGCAAGTCTGGGTATCAGGCCTGAGGGCATCAGTGTATTGAGAATCAGTTGCATCCAAGGGTATCAGATTCAGATTTGGGGCAGTGGTTTGGAAACAATGATCAGTAGTTGAGAACAGTATATTCAGCTTACAAATGCCAATTGTGTGTTGTGTTTATTTAAGCCGTTATGATGTCCGTTTTTCTGGTTGTTTATTTTCCTTATTATGCTTTATTTATCTTTTTGCTCGGTAGTTTAGCACAATTGCTTCCAACCAAGCAGATATTCCCCAAGCACTCTGGACTAGAGGTCGCAGACTCCATTGATCTAAGGATCTGATAGACGGACAACCAGTGTTCTACTCTTTACCCCTGATTGCTAGACGGAGGTCAGTGAGGCACAGTGTATCGATACCGCGGTTCCCAGATCAGTGGTCCTTAAGCAGTCAGGTTGAGATTTCTGAGTCTATTGCAGAGGCAGATATACCGACAGTTCAGTTAGATCAGGGCAGTATAGCAGGAATAGAGGAAATGATGCGTCAACTCCAAGAAAGTATGAAAACTATGCAGCAGGACGCTATTCGTCAAGCAGAATTTGCCAAACAACAGGCTGAGGTCATGGCTCAACAGGCAGAGTTAATTACCAAGTTACAACAGCAAGCCGGAGCATCTACTTCACACCAAGCTCGTCCCCCACCAAGAGTCCCAATACCCGAGGAGACGGCGAATGTCCAGAATGTCCAGGAGGATACAGACATCCCAACAGGGCCACATCCGCCCCCGATTCCACCTCAACTATCCAAGGCACCCACGCCTATCAATCTACTGGATTCTCCCTTCGAGTTTGAGGTGGACCCCATGACATTAAAAGTGAGCAAGCTTGAGAAGCTGTTCAAGAAATCTCAACGTGTGAAGTTCATTCCGACGGGTATACCGATACCGCCGTAACTTTGTCGGACCGGTTTAAGATGCTACATATTGACCGCTTTGACGGATCTGGGGATAACATGGTGCATTTGCGGCTGTTTTCGGACATACTAAGGCCGATGGGCCTCACCAGATTACAGAAGCTTTCTTTATTCGGTCGGACCCTGTTGGGTGTAGCAGCCATTTGGTATGTAAAATTGGAAGATTCCGTCAAGAGGAACTGAGAGGAGATGGCCGAGGCCTTCGTAGCCCAATACTCCTATAACACACAGATCGAGATCACAACTCGTGATCTTGAGACGACTAGACAAGCGCCGAAGGAGAGCTTTTCTAACTTCATAACTCGCTGGAGGGCCAAGGCCTCGATGATGACCATTAGGCCAACTGACAAAGATCAAATACGGATGGTTATGCGCAACCTCCAGCCCAAGCTCATGCAAAAGATGATCGTCCTCCCTCTCCCCACTTTTGGAGATCTACATGAGATTGGAGTGCAGATCAAAGATGCTCCGAAACAGGGTCTGATTGACAATGACAGAGAGCAGCCCAGGAGAACCTTCAACCGCAACACCAATACAGGCACGAGCAATGCTGCAACTGCTAGAGCCTCAAAAGTAAGTTTTCGGACATACTAAGGCCGATGGGCCTCACCAGATTACAGAAGCTTTCTTATTCGGTCGGACCCTGTTGGGTGTAGCAGCCATTTGGTATGTAAAATTGGAAGATTCCGTCAAGAGGAACTGAGAGGAGATGGCCGAGGCCTTCGTAGCCCAATACTCCTATAACACACAGATCGAGATCACAACTCGTGATCTTGAGACGACTAGACAAGCGCCGAAGGAGAGCTTTTCTAACTTCGTAACTCGCTGGAGGGCCAAGGCCTCGATGATGACCATTAGGTCAACTAACAAAGATCAAATACGGATGGTTATGCGCAACCTCCAGCCCAAGCTCATGCAAAAGATGATCGTCCTCCATCTCCCCACTTTTGGAGATCTACATGAGATTGGAGTGCAGATCGAAGATGCTCTGAAACAGGGTCTGATTGACAATGACAGAGAGTAGCCCAGGAGAACCTTCAACCGTAACACCAATACAGGCACGAGCAGTGCTGCAACTGCTAGAGCCTCAGAAGTAAGCATGGTCACCACCACCCCCGCGAGAACCCTTACAGCCATGCCATTCACCGGTGCGTCCGGAAGTAACTCACAAACAACCAAGTACCAACCTCGAGGCCAAAGAACCTTCACCCCATTATACATGCCCATGTCCAAAGCTCTAGGTGTTTTAATCAGAAAAGGGCACTTGAAGCCCCTAGAGCCGCGGCCATTGCCAGAAACACTTCCCCCCTCCCATAACCCAGTCAAATATTGCGCCTTTCACCAACAACATGGTCACGACACCGACCATTGCTTTAGATTGCGTCACGAGATTCAGGATTTCGTCGACAACAGGGTGATCGTGCCTCCAGAGAAGTCAAACATCACAACCAACCCTCTCCCACCACACAACCAAGCCCCACCTCCCAAACGCATCAACTCAATCCAAACTAGGGTCGTGTCATATGACCCTAGCATATATATCACCCAGTCTCACCTACCTAAGCCGGAGGTGTTCATTCTTGACAGCACTAACTTATGCATGTTAGACATCTCCCGAGCCCAACCTGAACCAATGGTGGTGATCATCGAAGATGGAACAGGGATGATTTCAGAGAAAAGTGGGGCTGATGATTCAGGACCTGAGGAAATTGGGAACTTTGCTGAGGAGGTATACAATCCAGGTGGCTACATTATGTCAGTGGGCCAAGTTAGGCCGAATGTGGAATTGCCAACGGGGGCAGAGATTTGCATAGTACGGGAAGATGGACTTAATAAGAGGGTAAATGACTCAGCAGCTCTAGAAGGGGACATAGCTAACCTTCAATTTTTCAACGAACAAGATCCAGGAGACATGACAGTCAACTGGTTTGATTTTAATGGGTCAGCAGAGGTTACAGGGTGGCTTGACAACCAACCAGATATTGTTGAAGAATCTCAGCCAGAACAGGGCCTGTCGGAGACAAGGACATCAGTTGTGGCCGAAAGGACAGAAAATCAGCATGCATCGCCGGAGAGCACTGGTGCCAAGAATTTCGCGGGATTTGGGTGTTTTGAGTACAGGAGATGTTGAACAGCAGGCTGCATTGACGCAGTTAGAACGAGAAGGGATCAAAGATTCTGAGAGAGCCAGGAAGGCCAAAGCTCCTATGGGGATTGAAGGTGCTGTGGACACAAGAACAGAACGTGCTGCGAGTACAGGAACGCAAGGTGCTGTTGGCACAAGGACCATTGTGACGGAGCCGGACAGGTGTCTGTCGGCTGCCGATGGCATGTGGTGGGAAGACGATGACCTATGCCTTGCCCACACAGATGAGGATTGGGGGAGTAACCAGCCGGATAATACTTGGTATATTGGTGAAGTTGACCATATGACTAGGAGTGTGCAGTATTTCAAGCCCCCGCACCTAGATCAACCAGAGGCGTCCGGGAAAGACAAGGAGTCGGAGAAGTAGAAAGAGAAGCTACTTGAAGAAGAGGCCGTGCTAAATTAGTTGAAAAAGATACAAGCAGACATTTCCATATGGGGACTGTTTATGGCTTCATGTATTTATAGACAAGCTGTCCTATCAGCAATGGACAAGGCCAAACTCTCAATAGACACCCCGCCTGAACAGCTAGTGGGATTGGTTTTTCCGGGAGGGGTGTCCCCGATGTTAACCTTTTCTGACAAGGAACTGCCGCTTGAGGGCACGAATCATAACAAACCACTCTACATCTCTGTGGAATGTAGAAGTAAATGGATACCGGTGGTTCTTGTCAACACAGGATCCGCTATTAACGTGTACCTGTCAAGGACGGCATATGCAATCGGTTTGAAGCCCACGAACTTTGCGCCAACAGCCCAGGTGATAAGGGCATATGATAACACAAGCAGAGAGGTGATGGGGACTGTGAAAATTCAGACTCAGGTTGGTCTAGGACAGCACGAGATTGACTTTCATGTCTTGGACGTTCCCGCAACCTTTAATTTACTCCTAAGGCGGTCGTGGCTGCACCAGGTGAAGGCAATCTCTTCCACCCTTCATCAGATGTTGAAATACTTCCACGGGAAGGGGGTGGCTATTATTTTTGGGAATTCGTCAATCCATCCGCTGCCAGAAGTGTCTACACCAATTTTGGAAATCTAGCACGGCACGGAGGATGTGTTCCTATTCGAATTTACCCTAGCCGAGGCCCGAGTCGTACAGAACATCTTAGCTATTGATGAAGGGTTGTACGTTAGCGCTCAGACAGTATACCTCATGAACAAACTCCAGCACATCCCTGGGATGGGACTAGGAAGAAGTGGCTGGAAGGGCATTGCGGTAGCGGCCGAAGTGCCGCACAACCCATAAACTTTTGATTTGGGTTATTTGCCCACCAAAGAGGACTGGGTGAGGAAAGGCAAGGAGATGGTTGGGAGAGCCAGAGCAAAGTAGGCAAGGAAACCTTATGAGTTAGTGCACCGACCCATCCAGGGTACCCTAAGCGGACGCTTTGTCTAGGAGGGGGAGGATTTTCCATTCTGCGGCTTCCCAGAGCCATGGTTGAACGCAGAGAAGCGTCGTTTGCCAGGGTTTGAGATCTTCTTTGACCTGCAGTTATCCAGGGATGCCGTTGTCGAGAAGCAGACAGACCCATCAGCCGAAGTTGAGCAGTGTGGGAAAGTGGATTCTGAGAACACCGAGATTGAAATGGGGATAGCACTAGCTTGTCTACTTTCAGATCCTCCGATCGTACAGAAATGCTTGGGGGATAACTTCTGGGTGTCCATGATCGCGAATGAAACGACTGTGA
Source organism: Camellia sinensis (assembly GCF_004153795.1). Lineage (NCBI taxonomy): Eukaryota > Viridiplantae > Streptophyta > Magnoliopsida > Ericales > Theaceae > Camellia > Camellia sinensis. The sequence continues at coordinate 259,896 of NW_021028919.1, forward strand.
GCCCACCTTCAAGCATTTTGGATGCATCCATCGCACCCTCCCTCATCTAGCAGTACGAGGAGGGATTTTTATCAGCAGTACCAGGTCAGGTAGTGAGCCAGAATCTGATTCCACCGAGTCTGTGGAGTCGAAATCAGGTTCCAGCTCATCTGAGTCTGAGTCTGGTATTCCTGAGGGTGACAACCCAGATGCCACAGTCCTGTCTAGGTCGTCTTTTTCTTTCTCTTTTGAGTCTGTTGTAACAGAGGAATTGGATGATTTGGCAGTAATTAATGAGAATGGAATGGTTGTGGCTTCTGAGTACTTTTATGTGCCTTTGATTGATTGTATTAATCAAGATTTTCAAAATTTTGATGAAAACGACGAGGAAGAAATTCCTCCGATTTTACAACGTTTAATTGATTAAGAGCATGAGAGATTTGTTAAACCCTTGGTTGATGAAATCACTACAGTTAATATTGGTACTGAGAAAGACCCGCGGCTGGTCCAGATCGGGTCCACGTTGTCTTCGAAGGAACGCGAGAGCTTAGTCGCTTTATTAAAAGATTTCAAAGATGCTTTCGCGTGGTCCTACGAAGACATACCTGGGATCAATCTTGAGATTGTACAGCACTGGATCCCTCTTGACCCTGAGGCCCGACCCGTTGAACAGAAACTCAGAAGGATCTACCCGTATTAGGCTCTTAAGATTAAAGAAGAGGACACCAAGCAAATTGACATAGGGTTTTTGCTGGTATCTGAATATCCAACTTGGTTGGCCAACATCGTTCCAGTGCCAAAGAAGGATGGCAGAATCTAGGTATGTGTGGATTTTAGAGATTTGAACAAAGCCAATCCGAAGGACGACTTTCCTCTGCCGCATATTGATGAGTTAGTGGACTTCACAGCAGGGCATGCATTGCTCTCATTTATGGATGGTTTTTCAGGCTACAACTAGATTGTAATGGCACCCGAAGACCGGGAGAAGACTGCTTTCACCACTCCATGGGGAACTTACTGCTATAGAGTAATGCCATTTGGGTTGAAGAATGCTGGAGCTACATATCAATGGGCCGCGACCACGATATTGCATGACAGGATTCACAAGGAGGTTGAGGTGTACGTGGACGACATGATTGTCAAGTCCAAAGAAAGAGAGGGCCACTACACTGTCTTACAAAAGTTTTTCCAAAGGATCAGGGAATTTCGGTTGCGGCTGAATCCTCAGAAATGTACTTTTGGTGTTACAGCAAGGAAAATGTCGGGGTTCTTGATTACACAGAGAGGTATCGAAGTCGACCCTTCCAAAATCAAGGCCATCTTAGAAATGCCACCATTGAGGATTGGAAAAGAGGTGAAAGGCTTTCTGGGTAAAGTGCAATTCATAAGACGGTTTATTTCAAAACTAACCTTGACTTATGAACCATTTTTTGGTCTCCTAAAGAAAGAAAAGAAGTTCCAATGGGACGGCCGATACCAAGTTGCTTTTGAACAGATCAAACAATACTTACAGAACCCACCTGTGTTGTCACCGCCTAAGCCGGGGAAACTGTTGATTTTGTACCTTTCAGTAACTGAAACTACAATGGGCTGCATGCTTGCACAGGAGTCCGAGGACAAGGTGGAGAGAGCTATCTCCTACCTGAGCAAGAAGATGCTGGATTACGAAACCCGTTACACTCCGCTGGAAAAGGCTTGCTTAGCCTTAGTATGGGCTACCAGGAAGCTGCAGCACTACCTGTTAGCTCACTCTTTGATGTTGGTTTCAAGATTAGATCCCATCAAGTATCTCTTCGAGAAACCAGCACATACAGGTAGGCTAGCTCGTTGATTGCTTCTCGAATTCGATTTGAAGTATGTGACTCGCAAGTCAGTAAAGGGGAGAGTGGTAACGGAGTTTCTAGCCGATCACCCAGTTGAGGGGGATGAAGCAGTTGAGTACTTATTCCCAGACGAGGCCATCTTGCATATCGAAGATGAGTTTTGGACGATGTACTTTGACAGAGCGTCAAACCAGTATGGGTATGGGATAGGGGTGTTGCTGATAGCACCCGACAATTCCCGTATCCCTCTAGCATTTAAACTCCGATTAAAAGTCTCGAACAATAAAGCAGAGTATGAAGCATGCATTGCTGGTGTAGAAGCCACCCTAGAACTAAGGGCAAAACAGTTGGACGTCATCGGGGACTCGAACCTTGTTATGTCTCAAGCTAAAGGAGATTGGAAAGTCAAAGAAGAAAAGATAAGAATTTACCACCAAACCTTGGACTTGCTGATTTCTCAGTTTGAGAAAATAAACTTTGCTCATTTGTTAAAAGAAAACAACAGGTTCGCAGATTCATTAGTAACTCTATCTTCTATGATAGACATCCCTTTTGGAGTCCGAATGCGTCCGATCATCATTGACCAGAAGTTTGCGCTGGCCTACAAGTCGATTGCCGCCATAGAAGAGGTTCAAGATGAGAACCCCTGGTATTACGATGTTTGGAACTTCTTGGAGAAAAAAGCGTATCCACCAGGGGCAAATGCCAAAGACAAGAGGGCAATCCGAAGAATGGCTACTCAATTCATCATCTGTGGAGGAAAACTGTATAAGAGAGGTCATCTGGGAATGCATAAGCTGTGTGTTAAGGCTGAAGAGTCGAAGCGCCTAATGGAGGCCATCCATGGAGGAGAGTGTGAAGCGCACATGAACGGGGTGATGCTAGCCTGAAAGATCCTCAGACAGGGTTACTATTGGTCCACCATGGAGGAGGATTGTATCGGCTTTGTTCGACGATGCCACAAATGTCAGATCCATGCAAACCGCAAGAACATCCCGCCATCGAAGCTGTACAATATGACATCGCCATGGCCATTTTCAGTTTGGGAAATCGATGTGATCGGGGTTGTCACTCCAAAGGGGTCTAATGGGTATGAGTTCATTCTGGTCGTGATAGACTGTTTCACAATGTGGGTTGAGGCCTAATCTTATGCGGTGTTGAAGGCGTCGCATGTTGCAAAGTTTATCAGGAACAACATCATCTGTCGCTATGGGGTCCCAAACGAGATTATCTCAGATAATGGTTCCCACTTCAAGAAGGAAGTGATTGACTTGTTGGAGAAATACAACGTGGCTTTTCACAAGTCATCTACATATCGGCTACAGACCAATGGAGCAGTTGAGGCCGCCAACAAGAACATCAAGCATATTTTACAGAAGATGGTGGAAACCTACCGGGACTGGCTAGATAAGCTGTCATTTGCTCTGTGGGGCTACCGGACTTCAATTATAACTTCTACTGGAGCGACTCCGTATTCGTTGGTTTATGGGATAGAGGTCGTTCCACCTATCGAAATTGAGGTTCCATCATTACAAGTACTAGCTGAGTGTCAGATAGCTGAGACAGATTGGCAGCAGAGCAGATTTGAAGAACTCATGCTCTTTGACGAGCAAAGGCTGAAAGCACTGTACCATGTTCAAGGTTATCAACAAAGAATTGCCAGGGCTTTCAACAAGAAAGTTAAGTCCAGAAATTTGAAGGAATGAGATTTGGTACTCAAAGACAATCGAGCTCCCATCCATGACCCTAGGGGCAAGCTTAGGCCCAATTGGACTGGTCCCTACATCATTAAGTCTATCTGGTCGAGTGGAGCTGTCATTCTGATGGACCTAGATGGACTAGAGTTCTCCTAACCGATCAACATGGACAAGTTGAAGAAATATTACCCCTAAGTGGCTTGCTAGGCCTAAAATCTGAAAGGGTGACCTAGCCAAAAGTTAGAGCACAGAAAATTTGAAATGATAAAAACTGAGCTCGCAAGGTTGAAAACCCGCAAAGGGCGGCCTTGGCAAAAGTTAGAGCGTAAAAGGTGAGGGTTAATACACAAGTGAACTTGAGACGAACTACATAAGGCTTGATTCCCATCTTTGGGATACGTAGGCAACTTTATCTTGAGGTCCAGCCATAAACACTTCCCCAATCAACTTTGTCCATGTGATTATGTTTGGTCATCTTTATCTACTCTACGTTCAAGAGCTCGGTTGTGATCTCCGGTGCAGTGCTATTCAAACTAGGGACAACTTTCCAGTTGCTGGAATCCAGGGTTGTGCATCTCAGCGACAAATCTCAAGCGTGTCCAGTTCTGATCCATATCGAAAATGGTTTTGAATAGTTTTAATAAAAGTTGATTTTGTTCAAATTAATCTTTTTACGACTTAGACCATTTTTGGATCAAACGGGATATTTTCAGTACCCACAACCTTCAATTCTATTGATTTCAATACAGAGTTCTCCTGCTCTTGCATACAAATTGAAGTTACTTTTCATTACATTCATAAAGAAAACTTGAAAGTTCTGATTAAAAGCAAATAAATCCGGGGCATAGTCAGGTGTTCCTATGTCCCCTCCCAGAGCCGGTCGAAGCCTCTGATGCCAAGTTGGGTCCGATCTGTGCCTCTTCATTGAGCCAATCTAAGCACTCATCAGAGAGGGTGCAACTGAAAGTGGGAGCGGGGGCCAGAATCTCTCTCGTCCTCCATGTTGTGGCATACCGAGCTAGTTGTACGCCTCGGACCAAAAATGCAACTGGGTACTCTATCCCCTCTACCGGGCAAATCTGATCATGGCCGACCTGGCGCTGGAACCAGAAAGGAAAGTAGAACACGCAGTGTGTCAGGCCAATCAACTGAATCCCGGCCTGCCGGGACATGCTGTAGCTCATTGTCGGTAAATTGAGCCAAGGATAACGCCAAGCAATACGGTCTATGAACAAACTGCACATCCAGTCAAACCACCATCCCTCATCAAGGGCATCGACTAGACATCGCCGGAAGAAGTAGCCGTGAGCTGAGTATGCTGGGCAAGACTCCACAACCTATAACTTGTCCATTAACCACACTTGGAGAGGGATGGAAAATAAGAGAATAAAGAATAGAGAAGTGTACGTTGAGAGAAAAGTGAGAAAAGGGTTTTGAGAGAAAAAAAATCGAGCCCGAGAGCCGAGTGATGTGAGGAAGGGTGGGAACATTACCTGCAGCAGTAGTGGACTCCCCACAAATCTGGTTGTTTCCCGGCGATGGAAAGCATCCAAGCCCATCAATGTCTCGGCTAGTGTCATGGTAATGCAGCTCTTGCCCTCTTTTAAGCCTTGAGTAACTTTTATCAAACGAGTGCTAAACCCTCCGGAGCCTGGGGCAAGCAAGAAATGGAACAACATGCACAGGCAAAACGCATGTCGCTGAAAACCCTGCCAATAATGGTCACCACCGTCACCGGCATCGGAAAACCGACGAATCAAACTCACAATGTCCATCATTCCATCACAAATCAATGACCGAGCATCATGCATAGTGAGCCCACACATTCGCCCTAAGGCTTGGGCATGGCCGAAGCAAAGCTTGGGCAAGATTTCTTCGTTGCGCTCGGATTCCATCAAAGCTTGGCAGTCTTCAAAGGTAGGACACATCTCTTACCCACCAAAACTAAAGACATGTGTTACTGGGTTCCAAAACCTTGCTGCGGCATGGAGAAACAGAAGGTGCAACGGAGTGCAACTCAGCGTGAATAGTGCATTTATGCCGAAGCCTCGGAAGTTCAACTTTTTTGAGCCATCTAAGGTAGCAATCCAAGTTGTGAGATTTTGGATAAGAAATGCCTCCATTTTGATATAAAACTGAGATGGAATAAGAGAGCCACGAAGCTGGAACTTTTATGGAGGATAAGGCACTGTTTGGGGGACAAGTATAAAAAATCTAGGGGTCATCATGCCAGCTTGTGGGCCGACCACTTTTTCTGGTCGGCCAGCCACTTTTTTTGGTCGGCCGACCACATGACTGGTTTTCTGAGCAAAAAATTGGTCAGCCAGCCACTTTTGGTGGTCGGCCATAGAGAAAAATTGGTTTTTGGCCTTTTCCTAGTCTCTAGAAGAGAGCTCCTAGCCTTTCCATGTGTTGGGAGTGTTGAAGGTCTGAGTTTGCCTCTGTTTCGGATGCGTTCCGTCGCCCCGTTTGTCCAAAATGTATTTACTTATCGAGTTGTTAAGTTTTGCTTATCGAGTTGTTAAGTTTTAATGAGTTGTCGAGTTTTGTTCATCAAATTGTTGTTCTTTGTTTATCAACAATTGTTGAAGTTTGCTTATCGAGTTGTAAACTTGCCAAGGTTTTGTTGTTTCTTAGTGAGTTAAGTTGTTTAGTCTGCTATGTTGGCTCATTACCTAACTTGGCGATGTATAATGCTCCATTTCCATTCAATCTCATTTTTGTGCAAAATGATGCAATGCGATGCTAAGAATGCAACATACAACACTTTTTGAACAAAAAGTTGTTTCATTCCATCATAGCTTCTTTTGTTACAACATTTTACAACAGGCTACAAGTTTTAAAGAAAATAAAATTGTCTAAAGCTAATGTGCTACAACTACTAGTAAAAAAAAAAGAGAAAAAGAAAAAAAAACAAGAAAATAAAGCAAGAACATCTGTATCAGTGCTGTCAGGCTTAAGATTGGGAGGCTCTCTTCATCCTCTTTGACTGAGCAGCCTCTGCACCACCTCCACCAGCACCATCATCCGAATCGGAGCTGTCGTCCTCGGAACCCTCCCCGGCATCACCTCCACTCTCAGAACCGAAGCCAGAGTCCTTCTCTCTACCTGCGGATGTCTCCGACTAAGGATGTGCAGACTCCTCCTTCCCGCTGGACTCCTCATCATCTCTGATAGGTGCTCTACGCCTGCCTCGGCTGCAAGTCGAGCCCCCTCTCCTAGCTCCTCGTGAAGGCCCGGATGGCCCAGCCTGTAGCGGTGGCATCTGAAAACAAAAAAGAGGGCAATTTGAATACATCAGCCAAAGTATGTATATCAGATGTAGATGTGGGAATGTTGCGTAGAGTGTGTGCTTATAAATGTAGTATGTGAATGTAGTGTGTCAGATGTGCTCTATACATGCAGTCAACAGATGTAATGGAATGTTCAATTTCAGCATGTCATCAGAAGTATGATAAATGCAAGGAAATTGAAAAGTACCGAGACGCCGGTGATGAACAACTACGTCTCTCTCCTCAGGACCATGCTCTCGAGTGAGGCCACCACTCCGAGTAACCCCTCGCAATACTCTCTGGGAGGCTGCAGATGTAAGTGTAGGTCATCAATGAATGAAGGAATGTCTAAATATCTGAGTGATAAATCAAAACTGTAAAGCATACCAATGGCGAGTCAAGGTCACTGACGTATCGGTGATCAGGCAATGGAGGCTCCAATGGAATCGGGTAGGATGTCCCATACCGCCAGCCTGTCAGCTCCGTCAGAAGATCCGGCCACCCAGCATACTGATAAGTCAAGGGGATCTCTGTAGCCCCACCCCTCGATGTGTCGGCTCCGCTGGTCGAAGAAATGTCTCTAGCTCGGGTGCGACTCGAGGAAGGCACGTTGGTAGCCCTCTTCCTAGGGCATGGACATCTGACAGCAGAGACATCAAGTATGTATGGCGATAGGTCGCGTAATCTCCCTCCTCCAGTAACAAAACTGCATCAGTACCCAATATAAGCTCCTCGACCTCCCGGGGAGTGAGACTCTCAGTGAATCGCATGTCATCTGGAGGTGTTGAGGGGATACCCTGATCAGGGTTACCCATCATCTAACGCATAAAGCGATCCCCCAGAAACTAGGCCCTGCCAACTGGTCCCTCAAATAAAGTCCTGTATCGAGAAGAGGCCCACGCCCCAGGGAATTAGTACCGGGCATCTCTTGACAAAGGTGCCCAGGGCTGCCAAGAGATCTGCGGATAACAAGTGCATAAACTGATTAGATGTTGTAAATATGCAAATGAATCAAAGCTGAAAACATGACGAACTGAGAGTTTTGGATTACTTCCGTCAGCCATATAGTATCAAAGAACTGGCAGAGATAGGGCAAAGTCTCCCGAGTCCTCGACCAACAGCGACCCTCAAATCTGCGAGAGTAGGGGATCTCAAGAGGTACCTCCACCTCGAGCTCATGGGCCAGCGTCGGGAAGTATGCATAAACTTATAACTGTGAAAGACAAGACAGTAGTTGTCAGTATACAGAATGTATAAGGGAGTACAGAATGCTGAGTGTAGAATGTAGAATACAGAAAATAATGTGTGCCGAGTGCAGTATACAAGTAATGAAAAGCAGAAATATAAATCAAAGAGAGCAGAACATACCTCTCAGGCTCACCAGTAGCTGCCTACTATGTTTCCTTGCCCGCAGGAGGTCGTGTTCATATAACAATAAAGGGTAGCAAGACCGGCGCCACCCCAATCATACTGGCTGACCTGTGATAGGTCTACCAAAGCACTGAGCAAATAAAGTCCAACTGTGTTCCCCCTGTCGGAGAATAGAGTGGTCCTGATGAGGAACATCAAAAAACCCCAGGCATACTACTCTATCTCCTCGACAGTCTCAGGCATAGTCCCCCTGAACCACACGGAGAACCAGGTGTACCTGACTCTACCTAATGATCTGTCTATTGGCTTGCTGGCTCCCAACAAATAAATCCAAGCTGCCTCCCACTCGCCCATGTCTGCATCATAGGGGACCGGTCGGCCGGCCACATCAAGGCCCGTCAACATAGAAAAGTCATATGGGGTCATCGTCATGTCCCCAGTAGCTGAAAAGTAGAATGAGTTGGTGGTGTCCCACCATCTCTCCACAAGTGCCCCCATGAGGGTCCTACTCGCCGGATAACGAGATATCCCGGCACAGAAAAGTCCAAACCCTGCCTCGTCAATGATGTGACGCACAGCATCTAGGAGCTCCGTATACCACTCTCTAGCAAGGATCAACCCATAGCCCCGTGTGGAACGAGAGAATACCTGTATTCAGAATGAATAGATATATTCAGTTTCAGAATGAAATGTAAGAGCTGCGTGCAAATGAAGTAAATGAACTGTATGTTTAGAAATGAAGTAAATGGGCTGTGTGTTCAGGATTAAAAGGTCTGAGCTATGTGTTCGAAGTGGAATGCGTGAGCTGCGTGCAAAATTAAATCGAATACTGTGTGTTCAGTATGAGCTGCATGCAAGTCAAATCAGATACTGTGTCATGGACTGCGTGTTCAGTATGAGCTGTGTGCAAGTCAAATCAGATACTGTGTTATGGACTGTGTGTTCAATATGAGCTGTGTGCAAATCAAATCAGACACTGTGCTATGGACTGCGTGTTCAGTATGTGCTATGTGCCAGAAGAACGAGCTGTGTGCCCTGAGAACGAGCTGTGTGCCAGAAGAACGAGCTGTGTGCCGGAAAAATAAGCTGTGTGCCTGAAAATCTGCTGTGTGCCTGAAAACGAGCTGTGCGCCTGAGAATGAGCTGTGTGCCTGAAAATGAGCTGTGTGCCAAAAAATGTGCTGTGTGCCCGAGATAAACTGTGTGGTCAGGATGAACCATGTGTTGTGTTGTGAGCTGCGTGCCAAATGGACAGAATACTGTGTTGTGAGCCACGTGCTAAAATGACCAGAGTATTTCTATGTATGAGTTGTGTGCCAAATAGACCGAATGGTGTGTGAAGTTGTTCAGAACGAACAAATAAAATACATAGCGAAAGCATGAAATGTGCAAGAAATGCAAAATACATTGCAGAGAACGTGGAAGTAAGGTGCGTACCTCTCGCGCCTGGTAGGATAAATGAGACGCTGGCTCCCGTAGTAGTAGGTCCGCAGGTGCTCGTCGCTCAAAGTCAGTAAAATAATAGAAGGTGGTGGGAGGTAGGACATGCTCTGTAGGGTCGTACCTCTCGGGGTCAAAAGGTCGAATCCTCGGAGGCAATGACATGATGTCTGGCTCATCCCCGGCATGTGGAGAACCTCTCCCGTGATGGAAATGATCCGTCATCCAAAGAAATCTGCAAAAATGAGCAAAATGAGCCAAAATTACAAAAAGTCAACAAAAGTCAACTCTCGGGAAAGGAAAAAGTCAACAAAAGTCAACTCCCGAGAAAATGTGCCAAACTTCGAGACAAACATACCTCAAGTGGTAAAAATGGAGAAAGAAGCCCCGAGATCAAATTTTAATCAGTTCAAAGTGAAGAAAATCGAAAGTTTTCGCGAAATAACCTCGCGTGGGGCGTTGGAAAACGTGTATAAAGCACAGATCTGAGGGGGAAAATGCTCTAGGGAGCAAGAGGAGCTGATTTTGGCCTTAGAGGTGTGAGCAAAAGTGATTTGGACAAGCCAACTTAAAGATCCGAACCTGAAAGGACAAAACTGTCTCGATTTTTGTAAACTGGACGACCGACCAGTTTTTCTGGCTGGCCGACCACCTTGTGAGCAAAAAATGGTCGGTGGCCATTCTAGGTGGTCGGCCATCCCCCCTGGTTGCTCTCTAAGGTCCCTTGGTTCTCCCTGTGTATTTTGGTGATGATTGGAGTCCTCGGCTCTCGAGAAAGTACAAGAAAAGTGCACTTTTCGGCGCGAGATGTCTCCACGAGAACTTCAATTCAAGTCTTCGACGTGTGGCTCGTCGCTACTCGCCAAGAGCAAGGTGTATCCTTTTTGAGTACGTTGCGACCCCTCCGAGAGATAAATCGGAGGTCGTGTTTGAGTTGCTCTCTTTAAGGCTCGTACTTCTTTACTCAGCGTTTTGTTTTAAACATGTTTTTGAAGTTGCATTATTATGCACACCACTCGCATTGTTGTGCATGTTCCACTGGTATTGTCATGCACCCATACTTGACTTACGTTGTCACGCATGTTTTGCTTGCATTGCCATGCACCTTTCCATCGGCGTCACACGTATCCGCGTTCGATATAGCATTGAACATATGTTGCTAACTATGTTGTACCTGTTAAGTTTCTCTCTTTTGCAAGAACGATATTGTATGTACGGTTCATTTGAGGCTGGTGTGACCAAACGAACCGGACAGTATTATATTCTCCGTGTAAGACGTAACGAGAATTGTACAATTCTCTTACATCCTTTCTGTATGCGATGCAGTTTGGTCTGTATTCGCTTCCTTAAATTGTTGCATTTATTGTGCATATTTGCTTCATTACAGCTTTCTTTGCATGATTATAAGTTATGTTCGGCCTCGTGCATGTCTTTTGCATTCTGCCCCTACCTGCGGGCACATCTCTTTGATTATCTTGCCTGTTTGTCTAAGTCTTCGGCCTTGTCAAAAATGGGTCGTCTCTGGGCTTTGACATTCACTCCCGTCACTTATGACTTTTGAGTTCTGTCAAAGAGGGGTAATTGTAGACACCCTATTTTTGACCAACCTTAAGACTCAGACGTCATCGATTGAGCGCTCGGTGATCACGCATGTTGTGCTCGTTTCGAGGTTTCAGAGTTCTTGGCCGAGAGCCTCACCTCCGGACTTTGGGACCCTTTGCGCTTTGACTCAGTCTGCGGACTAAGTCTTGTTTTCTCTTCCCGGAGGGAGGGAGAGGTCTTGTAGACCATCTCTCAGTGGTCGTAGACTACTTTTCATGGTTGTAGGCCACTGTTCCTGTTTGGAGACTAGTTTTCGATTTTCAGAGCCGTCGGTTGTGCGCCTCAGTTCGGGACCGCTAAACATTCTCCGTTTGGCATGTTCTTTGGAACAAACCTTGTTTCCTCTATCTAGAGAGACACTGTGGTCCGGGAGACCACTTTTGTAGTCGTACACCACTTTTTGTGCTCAACAGCCAGTTTTTGAGGCCCCCGGCCGCACGCTTTGCCTTCTAAACTCTCGTTTTGCATCCGTGTTGGTTCATTTCTAGCATGAACCTTGTTTCCTTATTTGGGAGGTGGTACAAGGGTGGGAGACCACCTTTTCTCCTTGGAGACCACTTTTCCCCGCCAGCCGATTTTCTTGTTGAGAAACTAGTTTTCTTGATCTTTAGGCCACATTTTTTGGTTTACTACCCCACCATTGGCTTGCTTTCAGTGTGGAGACCACCAATACCCTTGGTCGGCCACCTTTTGTCTGGGAGACCACTTGCCCTGGTCGGCCGACCAAGGAAAGTGGTCAGCTGACCACCTTTCTGGTCGGCTGGTTTCCTCATGTTTTGTCAAATTGTGTGGATGCCAGCTGTGCCAGCTGGAAGGCACAGACTGTATCCTCCATACACGTGTATGGAGGATTTGCATCCAAGCTTTTAGCTTCTTGAGGAAACTTTAGCTTCAAACCTCTATAAGAGAGGCCCTCCCTCTCCTTTGCACAGGTTCTAAAATTGGCTAAGGCAAAAATATATATCTCTCTCTATGTCTCTACATTTTGGGTTCAAAAGTGTGTTGTTCTTGACCTATTGCACCACACCTTATAGCCACACACCCCCACCATTGATCTGAGGTTCTTGGAGGGTATTTTCTTCTTGACCTATTGCACCACACCTCATAGCCATACACCTCCACCATTGTTACTGAGTTGCTGGACGGTTTTGAGACGTCTCAAAAGTTGGGTTTTGGTTCAGAAAAGTTGCTGGTTTTTGCTGAGCTTCAAGGGTAACTCATTTTTTCTTTTTTCAAGCATTGTTTTGATCCTTCTCTTAGCCTCATTTGCATGCTTATTTGAGCTTTGTTTTCAAATGAAAAAAGCTTCATATTTAAGTGTTTTTCATGTTTGTTTAAGGCTCTTTTGGTGTTGAGGGTCATCTACCCTCTTGCATGCTCTATTTAGCCTTGTTTTGTGTCATGCCATGAGACTTTTGTGTTGATCTTTGCTTGGCCTTTTAGCCACTGAAATCCAGCGGATTTTTAGTGGTTGGCATGTGGTTTTGAGGGCCTAAACCAGAGAGGGGAGACCCTCTCTCTTTTGGCCTTGTTTGCTTGCATTTTTGACCTTTCAAAGGAGCACATACTTTTATACTTCCAAGGCTTGGTTCAGGCCCTTTTTGGTGACTTTTGAGACCTGCCTAGACTCTGTCTATGGCTGGTTTGGTCACCTTATGTTTGCCTTTTGCATGTGTAGAATAATCCCTTTCATGGCTTACCAAAGTAGCACCTCATTCTTGCATGTATTGGTCATGTCTCAGTGGGTTTTTGGCCATCATTTGGCATGCCATGATTCTTTTTAGCCTCTCATATGCTTGTAGTATAAATCATGTTTACCAGCTTGAAATGCATGATGTTTTGGCCCTGTATTCTAGCATATTTTGGCCTTGATCCAAACTGATTTTGTTCATGTTTTGGGCTACCTTAGCTCTATTTTGAGGCCTCTTGGTCGAATGTTGCTTGCCTTGCATGCCTATAGTGTAATACTCTTCACTAGTTTCGGTGCTTGAGCCATTCAACATGCATTGTGTGAGTTGTTTACATTATTTGGAGTCATTTTGTATGCCATTTCAGAGTTGGAACATGTGTCCTTGCACTCCATAATTCATCCTTTTCAATGCGTTTAAAAAGTTGTGTTTTATGCCTTAGGCTTGGGGTCATTGCATTGGGCATGTCTGCATGAGTTTTGGAGCCTTGTTTTCATCATCTTTGGCCACTGATTTGGGTGTGGCTGAGGCCCATCCAATTTGGTTTAAGTCCATTTTGCATCGAGTATGCCATTATAGTTCATAGCATTGAGTATGCCACGTTGTCGCATGATTGATCATTGCATTGTGCATGCCTCGTTCATCTCATTGTGTATGTTAGTTCCATGTGCATTGTGTATGCTAATGTCATGAGCATTGTGCATACCATGTAGCTTATAGCATTGTGTATGCTAGTTGCATGTTTGCATGTTATCCCTTGCATGTTTCCATCACTTAGTTGCATTGCATTAGGATTGCATGCTAGAGTTGCATTTGTGCATGCCATGTTTGTTGTATTGTGTTTGGGATAGGAGTTAAACACGGGAAATGAGGGACGTCTCGTACTCAAAGTGACAAAACGTGCCTCGATTCCCAGTCACCGACATTCTTGATTACCCATGATGGAGTTGTTGGCTTTAGGTGCATGTGTGTGCATTCATTTCATTTTGAGTCTTGCAATTCGGCTACTTAGTCATCATGCATCGAAATGAGTGATTGGTGGCCCGAGGATCGAGGACTACACTCCCTTGAGCTTATGCAATGATGGGGAAAGTGGTCGTGCACACATGTGTGTAGACGTCCCTCAAACGTCCCGGGAGGATGATCCCCCGTTCTGTTCGTTTGTGGGCTCACTACAGTTCGGACTCTCAAATTGTCACGGTTCTAAATCTGAACCAAAAAGTCCAAATCTGGCAAATCGTTTTGAGAAAGCAGATTTTTAGAAAGAAATGCCAAACATGGACTGCTTTGACAGATACAGAGTTGCCACCTAAATATTTATTTGCGGGGAATTTAGGAAACCCTGACTCATTGCCTAAGGCCACGTGTCCGTCATCACCAAAGTTGCCTCGGTTTAAAGTTGCCTCAGCTCAGAAACTTGGGTACGATTGGGAAAGGTCAGCTATGAGCACCCCCGCTCGCCCGATCCGAAGATCAGCCTCTACTAACCATGATATCTAGTTTTGAAAACGTTATGTGTTCTTAAACCGGTTATTAGCCTAGAATTACTAAGTGATGCGTGCAGCAAAACAAATATAGACTAGGTCGCCTGAATTGGGACAAAACATTTCATGTTTGTTTTGAAAACTGTTTGTTACCCGCAAGTAGGCTTGAAATGCAGATCTTGCCACTTTCAGGTGGGCTTAAAAAACATGATTTTGCCACTGTCTAGTGGGCTTAAAACTCACAGTCGATGCATTATTCCAATTTAGATAATCCAACCTTCACCCACAGGCATTCAAGCAGCTATATCACATAAGCACATAGCTTCATGGTAAGCATGCTGTCATGTTAATATTCACACTCATGCAAGGATGCTAAAGCATAAAAGCTTACCGAGTACTCCAAGCCAAAACAAGAAACTAGTTAGTAATCATGCATGACCCTAGTTTATGTTAAAATGGCTAATGCAACACATACAAAATGTAACTAGAAATAGGCTCGGCTATTCTAAGAATGACATGTGAGATGCTACAACTAACACGTATTCAAGTTTGGAATTAGAATACTATGCGGTTAGCATGATGCGCTGAGCCCGATGCATGCAAGACTGATGAATGATGCACACATGCATAGCATAAGGTATGCTAAATTAAACATGCCCTAATGCTAACAATCAAAGCAGGTAAGTAAAAGGGAGAAAGAAGTGGGGGTTGGAAGACATGCACACACGCACCCACACTTATTACAAATTCGCCCTCGCTCGGAGGGACCAAAAGAATAATACAATTTAATTAACCTACAAGCTAATTAAATAATTTACAGACCACCTAATTAATTAACAAATCAATTAAATTAGGGAAAGCATTAAAGGCCTTGGGAAGAGGGATGCACACGCGCTCGGATTGGCTTTGCCTGGAAATCCAATGCCATGCACAAGCTACCCCTGTTTTCCCTGCTCTGTTCCTCTGAAAATTGCAAAAGTCCCAGGAAGCACTTTATGAACACTGGGGAATGCTACCGGCCATGAGGAATCATCATCAACCATGGCAGGGTGGTCATCGACCATCCATGGAGCTACCGGCCATCCATCATTGGTCGATCGACACTGTATGTGATCGACCGGCCAAATCTTCCTACAGGAACCTGTTTTGACAGCAGCAGAGGGCAAAACATGGCATGGCAATGCATTTCAAGCAATGTTTGCACCAACTACACTTCTTATCATGTTTATGACTCAAAGGAATTTGGTACTCGACCGTCGGACCACCAATCGCGCATTTCGATGCGTGATGGCCAAAGAGGCCGAGTTGTGCATTTTGATTTCAAATGCAATGCAAACCAAATAAACACATAAAGCCCAACCTCTATCATGCTCAATTCAAGAGGCGAAGCATGCATGCTCAATGCGATGCAACCTAGGCATGTGAGCTAGTATGCAACATGAGCGTGTGGGCAAGTATACAAGCTAGCAAACATGCAAAGTATAATCTTAACCATGCAAGCATGCAAGATGCAACATGGACAACATGTTAAGTACAATGCATGCCAAATGCATTACAACCTAAGCATGCAAATGTGTAATGTAATAAGCATGGAACAAGGCCAAATATGCAACAACACATAAGGCAAGCATGCAACACATGCGAAGGATGGTCTTAAACTAATTTAGGCAGCCTTCAGACAAGCCCAAAGCAGTGGCCAATGCTAAAAAAAATGGGTCCAAATGCACATACAAGCATGCATGGATACATGGTTCAAGACTTAAGCATAATGAAGCAACTTTTAAGTACACTTAAAAGGGATAAACATGGACTAATGGCATGCATATTACACTCTGAGAATCATGCTATAAGAGGTTCCAAACCAACCAAACAAAGCAAGCATATCATGCAACCAAGCCTACAGCCTAAGACTCACCAAAGAGGCATTGAATTACACTTAGCAAGACCAAACATGGCATGATTTAAACAACTAAAATCAGAGTTTTAGCATGTCAAAATGAACCTCAAAAACCACTTAGATGGCATCTAAATGACCTACACATGGAAGCATACACAAATGTCCAAACATGGAGCATAGGACAACACCCTTTCAAAGCATTAAAGGAGCATCAAATGCAAGCATACGAGCACACCAGTAGGACTGAAATGGCATGGCAAGTGGTTCCAAACCACTGAAACAAAGCAAGGATGGCATGCTAGAGAGGTCAATGCTCAAGGCATACAAGAAGGATTACATGGTAGCTATACAAAGCGAAGCATGGATGACCCGAATGACTAAAAACAGACCTCGATCACACTAAAACAAGCATAAAAGCTTCACAAAGCTAGGCCAAAATACATGAGCATGGTAGTCCAAATGCTATGTACATGTTAAGGCAAATCACGGCATTACAAGACATGTATGCAAGGCAAGCATGGTGTGTCTAAACCAAGTAAAAACAGTGCTATATCATAACAAAATAAGCACAAATAACACTTAAGACATGGCCAACATGAACTTAAAAATGATACTCACACATGAGGCAAACATGGCACTTTTTGAAGGCAACAAGGAGAGGGGATGGCCCTCTCCTAGGGATTTCAATGGTGAGGAGGCCCAAACAAGGTGGTCCCAGAGCTCACCAAAATACCACAAAAATAGGGCCTAACAAGGCCTAAGAAGGGGTCAAACAACCTCAAAGCTTAAAGCAACCTTAAACAACTATTTTAAGAAAGTAAAAACAAGACTTTTATATGTTATACACTAAGCTCAAAAACAGATGCAAGGTAGGAAAAAAGACTATGCAAAAATAGGGTAAAAAAGGCAAGAATCTTACCCTTGAAGACCTTCTTCACAATGATCACTCCAGTAGCTTTCTTAGCTCCAAAACAGCTCAAGAACTTCAAGGACAGCCCCCTAATGCCTCAGCAATGAAGGTAAGGTGTAATGGTAGGTGTCCTAGTGTAAAACTAAGGACAAACACACACTTAAAGCAAAAAAGAGGGAGAAATAGAGATATAATAGATACACTATGCTAACCCTAGAACCAGAACTCTCTGGAACCTTTTTTTGTAACCCTAGAGGAGGGGGGAGAAGCCTCCTCTTTATAGAGCTTCACTCTTGCTAAGCTTACAAAACAAGCTAAGTAAGAGTGAAATCCCTCCATACACGTGTATGGAGGGGGGCCAAAGTGGGTGCCAGCTAGCACAGCTGGCATAAAATATCTACCAAAAGCAGATGAACAGTGGTCAGCCAGCCAAAAATGCCAAATTGACTAAAACAATGGTCGACCAGCCAAAAAGATTGCCGACCGACCATCACCAATGGCCGGTAGCAACAAAACATGGCCGATGGCCTCAAGCCATGGCCGGTGAGGTGTGGAGATGGCCAACAAGCCATTCCCTGCCTCTCAAAAGCAAAACACAAGTGTTTGGTGCAAAACCAAACACAAAACAGTCAAGTCGAGAGGTCTTAAGGCAAGGCGTGTGGCTGAGACCTCCGGGAACTCAAGACGAACACAAACAAGAATGATCACCGAGTGTTTAAACGGTGACGTCCAAGTCTTGAGAACAGTCAAAAATGGGGTGTCTACAATGTGTTGCAAATACCCTGCCATGCATCTCTCTTTCCATTGTTACAGGAAACCAAAAACCAGGAGAGGAAACTGGTCGGCCGACCAGATTTACTAGCAGGCCGACCACCTTTTTTGGTTTTCACCACAAAAAGTGGTCGGCCGTTGGTCTCCCATGCCTATAAGCTGGTCGGCAGCCTTCCCACAGATTCCTGGGGTAGAGTTTCATCTCTCTGGAGCTTTGTGCAAGTTTTTGAGATAAATTACAAACAAAGGCGAGTTGGGGCGTCGCGAGGGATTTCTGAATGAGGCAATTCAAGTATGCATGCGTCCTTTGTCATTCGAAGTAGAACTAAGGCAGCCTACATTCATTTAGTTTGTATGCTCATTACTTAGTTAATGTTGTGTAATAATTAGCTATAGCTTATTATTCATTTCGTCGTGTAATAACTAGTTTAATTAGATTAGCTTAGGTCAGCTAGTTGATTTTGTATTATTTATTCGGACCCTCCGTTGAGAGGGCAAATGTCGTAAATAAGTGTGCGTGTGTGTGATGCATGTCTTCCAACCCCCATTTCTTTCTCCCTTTTATTTACCAGCTTACGATGGTCAGTTTTAGGACATGTTTTAATTAGCATCCTTATGCTCGCATATTTGCATCCATTCATCTGTCTTGCATGCACTGGGCTCGGCGCATCATACTAACTTCATTGTATTTCAATTCCTGTTTGAATACATGTATCAAATTGTATTTCACATGACATTTTAGAATAGCCGAGCCTATCTTAGTTGCATTTTCTATGTGTTGCATTAGGCATTCTTGACATAGCTAGGATCATGCATTGATTTCTAACATAGCTTTTGTTTTGGCTCGGAGTACTCGGTAAGTGTTTATGCTTTAGCATCCTTTCTTGTGTGTGAGTGACTGCCATGATAGCATGCTTGCCATGAGGCTAACTGCTTATGTGATATAACTACCTAAATACCTATGGGTAAAGGTTGGATTGCTTGAATTGGAACAATTCATTGATTGCGAGTTTTAAGCCCACTTGAGAGTGGCAAATCACCATGTTTTCTAAGCCCACCTGAGGGTGGCAAATCCACGTCTTAGCCTACTTGCGAGTAGCATTTTCAAATCATTTTCAAACAAATAAACATGAAATGTTTTGTTCCAATTCAGGCGATCCAGTATATACTTGTGTGTTGTGCGCATCACATAGTAATTCTAGGCTAAATAAACCGGAATAAGAACACATGTATTTTCAAAAACAAGATATCATTTTTAGTATAGGCCGATCTTTGATCAGGCGAGCGGGGGTGCTCATAGATGACTTCCCCAATCATACCCAAGTTCCCGAGCCGAGGCAACTTTGGTGATGACGGACACATGGCCTTAGGCAACGAGTCAGGGTTTTTTAAATTTTTTCAAAATAAAATATTTAGGTGACGACTCTATATCTGGCAAAGCAGTCCATGTTTGGCACTTCTTTCTAAAAATCAGTTTTTCAAAACGATTTACTGGATTTGGATTCTTTGGTGATTTATCAATCTTGCATTGCACTTTGTGAGATTAGATTCAGAACCGTGACATTGAGTCTGAATTGTAGTAAGCCCAATGAACAAAATGGGATTTTCTCGGGACGTTCAGGCGCGTCTACACCTACCTTTAGTGGAATTCGCCTATAACAATAGCTACCAGGCAAACATTAGAATGGCACCATACGAAGCTCTGTATAGAAGGAGATGCCGATCACCTCTATGCTGGATGGAAGTCGGGGACAGGAAATTGTTAGGCCCTGAGATCGTGCAAGTCACAAGTGAGAAAATCCAACTCATCCAACAGCGAATTCGCACTGCTCAGAGCCGCCAGAAAAGTTATGCAGATACACGGAGACAGGACTTGGAATTTCAAGTAGGGGATCATGTGTTCTTCAAGATCTCACCAACAAGAGGAGTTATCCAATTTAGAAAGTGAGGAAAGCTAAACCCACGTTACATTGGGTCATTCAAGATATTGGAAAGGATTGGTCCTGTAGCCTATCGCTTTGCACTACCACCTGAACTATCCAATGTCCACAATGTGTTTTATGTTTCAATGCTGCAATGGTATCTTCGATATCCAAAACATATTATTGGTTATGAGAACCTGGAAGTTTAAGAGGATCTTTCTTATGAAGAGCAACCAGTGCAGATTCTCGATCATTGTGATCAAGTTCTTCGAAACAAGACCATACCGTTAGTAAAAGTCTTATGGCCAAATCATCGTATCGAGGAAGCTACGCGGGAAACGGAAAGTCAAAAGCGAGCCAAATGCTCACACCTCTTTGAAAATTAAGGTACGTCAAGTTTGGGGACAAACTTCTATTTAGGAGGGGAGAAATGTGACACCCTGAACGTTTAATTAAATACCACATAAATATTTATAGTTATATATACGTGTGATTGTATGTGATAATATATTATTAAAACAATAAATAAATAAATAAATACTAATAACAACAATAATAAAATAAATATATGGCATAATAATAATAATAATAATAATAATAATAATAATAATAATAGTGGGAGTGATAGTAAAATAAAATAATTAATTTTCGTTTGGTATGCGATAAAGTGTTATTTAATTAGTTTGTTTTTTTTTTTTGTTTTGTTTATCAAATGAGTGGTACATAATTAGTATAAAGAATTGGGTCAAAGTATAATTACCATAAAAGTTAATATAATAAGATAAGTATAAATCCAATCAGAAACTAATCCAAATCTAAGGAAAATCGGCTCTGGGCACGCGTTGAGTGATGGCACGGTTTGCCTCCCTATAAATAGGGAGGAGTTGATCAAGAATCGAGATCAGTGAAAAAAAAAAAATTTAAGAAACACGCTGGAGTACTGGAGGTAGGGAACCAATAGTAAGAAGGGTTGTGATAGTAGAAAGTAAAGACTAAAGGTCAATATTAAGGTGAGTTATATTATATCTTGAGTTATTATAATATATTTTACGTATGTTTTAACTTACCATAATTTATTTTATACAAGTTATGTTTTATAAATTATATTAATATTTCAATTATGTGGATTAATTTCTGAACTCTATTTGTTTAAGATGAAACCCATGGATATGTTTGTTTAAATTTTAAAGAATATTTGACTATGACCTTATAAACAATTATGTTTTATAAGTACCACCACGGAAGTCTCACGCCTTGAGAGACTTAAATAACCATTGGCTTTTCTTTGGCCACTTTGTGATCCTCTGTTTGTCATGGATCCATTGACCTTTGTTCTGACTGTCGCCACTACAACAAAAGTAACCTATGGTGACGAAAAGTAGTGAAGAAAATAAATTTCGTCACTAAATAAGAATAATCCGTGACGAATTATAAAATTTTGTCACATAATAAAAAAATAAAAATAATAGGTGACGAAATTTATTTTCGTCAGCAAATACTTCTTTTTAGGTGAGGAAAAATTAAGTTTCGTCACCGAAGATTTTCCCGCTAATTTTTTTGGTGGCGCCAAAATTTTGAGACTTTTGGTGAGAAAAATATTTGTCACAAATTATAAAATTATTAGTGAGGAATATATTTTTGTCACCAATAATTATATATATATATTTTTGAAGAAACTTGATTTTAAAATATTTTAAGACCATTTGGTGAGAAATATATTTTTGTCATTAATAATTTTTAATATTTTGAGACTTTTTAGTGAGAAAATTATTTTGTCACTAATTTTGGAGAGAAAATTTTGACATATTGGGCAGTAATGAAAAAAAATAAACTAATAACTTTTCTTTCCTTTTTTTTTTTGTTTATTAGTTTTCCTCTCCCCCTCTCTCTCTCTCTCAAAACAAAACAAAACACAAATTAATTAGCTATCTAAGTAACTTATGGTGACAAAAAGTAATAAAGAAAATAAATTTCATCACTAAAAAAAATAATTCGTGACAAATTATAAAATTTTGTCACAAATAATAAAAACGTAAAAATAATAGGCGACGAAATTTAGTTTCATCAATAAATACTTTTTTTAGGTGAGTAAAAATGAAATTTCATCACCAAAGGTTTTGCCTCTTATTTTTTTGGGTGACGCCAAAATTTTGAGACTTTTGGTCAGAAAAGAATTTGCCACAAATTATAAAATTATTAGTGAGGAATATATTTTCGCCACCAATATTTTAAATATATATATTTTTTTGAGAAACTTGATTTTAAATGTTTTAAGACCATTTCCTCAATGATAATTTTTAATATTTTGAGACCTTTGATGAGAAAAATATTTTGTCACTAATTTTAAAAGGAGAATTTTGACATATTGAGCGGTAATAAAAAAAAATAGATTACTATTTTGCCCCCCTCATTCTTTTTTTTTTTTTAATTAGTTTTCCTCTCATCTGTTTTTTTGTGTTTATTAGTTTTCCTCTCATATCTCTCTCTCTATCTCAAAAACAAAACACAAGTTAGGTCTATTCCTTTAGCATACCTTGTCCTCCTTCAGCATGTTTTTCTCCAGCGCTGCCGCCGACATCGCCCGTTCTCCTCCTTCTGTGGTGCCGCCAACGTCGCATCTCCGAGCCCGTCCGCCTGTCCCCTTTAGTGCCATGTGTTCTCTTCCATCAATGCCTCTTATTATTCGATTTCTCTGTTTTGTATTTTCAGGTATGGGCCCTCTCTCTCTCTCTCAATTTCTCTATTTTTCTATCTCTGTTTTCCCTAATTTTCAAAATTAATGTTTTCCCTAATTTTCGAAACTAATGAGACACGCAGTGTCCCATATGTGATTTCTTCGGACTGTATTTTGCATTTAAAGGTTGTGATTTCTTCGGATTGAATGGTGGGGACATAATTGATTTGATTGCTAATGTTTCTCCTTGGTAAGCAAGTAGACAATTACTTATTTGCTTGGTTGTTTTCACGACATTGATTGACTTCCGTTGCCTTCACAGGTTTCCCGTATTGAACAGGTTTCTAAATAACATATTGACGAAATAATTACTCGGGGAAGGGGGGTGGGGGCGGGTTAATCCTCAATGAAGTTAACTAATTATTTGTTGTAGGTAGAAGGGAAAAAAAAAAGGATTGTCAATAGATTTCTAGCAAAGATTTATTAGTTGACGCAGCTTGATTATGCTAGTCTAACTCCATAAATTTGTTATCTATTTAACCTCTCTACATGATAGGATTTTCCTACAATGTTACAGAGTAGAATTGAGGGGTTTTTGGTGGTCACTTGGAACTTGTTCTCTGGTTTAGAAAATTGTTTGCATTTCTGGATCTTTGGCCTTCAGTTTTGTGAGTTTCGAGTTTTGTATGTCTGGATGCTCTTATCTTAGCAAAAAGAGGTACTTCAAGTGAAGTAGTATTATTTGTATTGGAATTACTTTGTATTGTTAAATAGTTAATTCTTTTTCTTTTCTTTTCTTTTTTTTTTTGGTTCTTTTTCCTAATCTTCATCTTTTGCTGTTGAAACCTTTTACTCCTCCATTTTATATTTGAATAGTGATATGTCATGAATAATATTTTATTTAAAGGCGTCAAACTTTGTTGTAAGATGTTTAAGATTGTGAATTTTTTAAATAAGCAGCTAATTGATTGGAGATGTATTTTCTTATGCACCCTTCTCCACATATCAATAATTATGTTAAGTTTGTCAAATCCTTTGTGAATAAGTATTGACCATTCAGTTATAATAGAATAGAGCTTAACTACATGTTCTTTTCTCATTTTCTACCAGGGTACATTCTTTTTGAAAGATTTGAGTTTGTCACATAGGGGGAAGCATTGATTATGGCTAGCCCAGTAAACAATCAGTGTAGTCTGTGGATTTTTTGGTGATTAACAAATGCTAACTGGTACATTTTATTCTTGAAAATTGACATTTTTGGAGCAGTAATATTGCATGTAACCACATTGTTGGGGAATGCGTCATTTTTAGATCAAAGTGGGCTGGAACATGCTAGCTTCCTGGCTTTAGGAGGAATATTTTCAAATGGAGGAGCCAATGTGAACAAATGGGCATCACCCTTTCAATCAAAAGTACGGATACTAACTATTAACATAACCTTTTGTTCCATCTAATTTTACTATTTTTCAGAAGCATTCCGGACTCATTTTTTAAACATTACATTCTAACTTCATTAGTCTATTTGAGTGCTTGTACTGAAATTTCGTGTCGTTCATGACGGTTAGTTTGAGGCTAACATCATTAAGAATAACACAAAGATTTAATCAAGTGTCCTAATCCAGCATAACAAGATAGTTAACACGATGTTGGAAAGGACATTTACCTATAAGGGCTGAGACAGTTGGAGGACTTTTGTTCTTACTGCTGACTTCTCAATTAACATGATGTTTAGTGGTGTACATTACAAGGGAAGACTTTTTGGCAGAGACCAATTCATTGGTTTTTGGTTCTAAGAAATGACTAATTTATTATGTTGCTGATACAGTAGTTAAATATGCTATCATCTGATTGCAAAGAAAAAATTAACAAAAAAAAAAAAAAAACAACTCATAAGACCTGGTAGTATTTGCAAAATGATGTATATATCTTGGTTTCAATACTCTGGAGTTTGTTTTCAGATTTATAGGAATAAGTTCAAGCTCTTTTATGATTTGTGCTCAAATGCGAGCATATGTTTTTGGTGTTCCATTTATATATATGTTGAGGTGCACCTATTGACTTCTATGGGTTATCTTAGTTTCAATGTTCAGCAGTTCTAAGGTGCTTTTCTTTGTGATAGTATTTGGAAATTTGGTAGATCTTGCTTTACAAAACAGTATTACAGCTGTATCTATCTTTTACGTTGTTTTAACGTTGGCTGTGTTTTTATTACACAGATGTCAGGTTTATTGCAACCCTCATCTGCACAAAACAGGCTTGGTTCTCAAGGCAGCTCATCTGGTCTTATAGTGAAGAGAACAATGAGGGTGGATAACAGTTGATCAATATCCTAATATATGAGTTATTCTCTTATTCCATTGCATCTTTTTCATGGTGTAGTTTACTGCATTTCATGTTTAACTTCCTATTACCCACTTGCTGTTGCAGTTCAATTTCGTTGGCCGCCTCCTTGGTCCTAGAGGGAACTCACTCAAGAGAGTAGAGGCAAGTGTTGAGTGCCGTGTTCTAATTAAAGGACATAGCAGCATCAAGGATCCTGTTAAGGTAATTTTGATTGTCTTTTCAACCAGAATGCTTGTGTTTCTTGGATACTTTCTGTAGTGTTTTATGGTTTGATGTGTTAATACATGAAATGCTGAAACCATAATATTCTGGATACTGAATAGAGCAATGCCACACTTTTAATCTCTCTCTCTAAACGAAAGCTAGAGGTGTAACATGGGCTATGCTCATGTTCTTAACTTATGTCATCTTCATCTCATTTTCAATTCAATTATTTATTTCTTTTTAGTGGTATTCATTTCCTGATATCATTTCCAGAGAGTTTTGTTTGTATAATAGTCTACAATATTGATCAAGTTTCCAATTTCTTCTGACCTCAACCAAAAAGAAAAGAAATTTTTTTTTTTTTTTTTTTTTTTGGGAATCACAATAGCTTTATATGCTTTCAATTTTTCTTGTAGAAACTGTGAACTTTTATTAGATGTTGTAATTAACCATTACATTATAGTTCTTAATACCTTGTCTAATCATGAAGTTGACATGGTTTGTCTGTTCATATTGATGGGTGTTGCATTTTTTCTCTCTCTAAATGTTCTATTTTACTCTGAATTACTATTTATAATTTCTTCCCCATGGGTCTTTAATTGAGAGAACAGTGAGATGTTCTAGCAGTTGTATTTTTAGGAATTTTGATTTTTTATATAGCAGCCAATTTCAGCAGCTGAAATCAATTTGTATAGTAATATTGATGGCAAATATGTACAGTGACTTCTTGCTATTCCTCTTTCTCCTGATACATGCCTCACTTTGTGTACATTGTTTAACTCAATCAAGAACCCAGTTTATTATTAAGTTTCAAATCATTTTGTTCATTTGTGTTTACTTCTCTTTCCTTGTTCTGAAAATGTAATTAGTTATGTTTGTTAATTATGACTTGAAGGAAGAGATGATGTGAGGGAAACCTGGGTATGAGCATCTGAATGAACCTCTCCACATACTTGTTGAGACAGAATTGCCAGCAGAGATAGTTGATGCTCGTTTAATGCAAGCATGTGAAATACTTGAAGATCTACTCAAGCCTGCGGTAACTTATTCTTCTACACCTGAACCTTAAGAGCGCTAATGAAGGGGAGTATGCTAGAAACAACCCACCGCCTGAATGTGACCTCGAGAAATGGAAAAACTTGATTGACAGGAAGTGGAATGATAGCAATTGGCTGGTAAACTTTTCTTATGTTTCTTTATTGTTGACAATTACCATGTGTCTTCCTAATATATATATGTATATATATTGGAACTTGCTCCTTGTAGAAACAATCAATCGCTAACATTGACAATAGAAAACAATTGAAGACGAAACATAGATGCGGGTCAAACTTGCTCCTTTTTGGTAAGTCTCAATTGTTTTATCTTTTCATTTTCTAATGTTGGTTAGTATATACTAGTTAAAGCACAAAAGTTTAAAAAAGTTACCAACCTTTCATATCCACTTATAGTTGTAATCATGTCAAATGTTGTAGATTCAGTTGGAATTAACAGTAACAAGCTAATATGTGAGCCTATAACATCATTCCACTTCTTCCCTTTCTTGTCCCATGGTTTGAATGTCAACTGTTATGCAGACTCTACAATATCAATAACAAGCTAATCTGTGTAATATCAGTTTTTGAATGTTAACTGTTGATTTGCAGACTCTAACTGAAGAAAACACAACTTGATTTTTGTTTAATTCTTCAGAAAACATAGTTCAAGGTCAATAATAGAGTGTTGGATGAGACTCTTTTCTTTTGTTTTCTTCCCCTTTTTCTTCCCTTTCTTGTTCCATGGTTTGTCTTATATCATTTCTCTCATTCCTCTCATATAACACCTACACACCCTGGGTGTTTGGGGAAGTGGCTACTGGGTTTGGTTTTAGAGGTGGTTGATAGCCATGGTGGCCCATGAAGCTATTGGACAGTGGTGGCATGTGAGGTATAGGAGGAAGTGAGAAGAAGGGAAAGGGAGAGTGGGTCTGCTGCTGCAGAAAGGAGGAGGAGAGAGAGGAAATGAAGAAGGAAAGAATAGAAAAAGACAAATTAACAAAGAGGCAAAAGTGTTATTATATATATTTCTTAGATTCACACATGCTCAATTAAGTGTGTGTTGTACACGCACGGTTAACTTAACCAAAATTTGCAACTTTTGCACTTCACTCCAAATTTCAAGAGGGTTATGTGTATATTTTTAAATATGAAGGAGGTAAAGTGTATTTGGACAAAACCATATAAAATGTAATTAACCCAAACTGTTTGGAGGTCTAATTGTATTTTTATTTCAATATCTATTCATGTGTGTTTGTTTTTGTTTTTATGTTTGCTTGCATGTGTGTGTTTTGACCTTTTTTTTACCTCTTTGAGGTTAAAAATAAAACTGAAAAAATATTTAGATTTAAATGAAAATGGTAACTCCTGTGAAAACCATGGGCTAATTAATTTGTCTCAAACACGTCCTGTGATTCTCTTTGGTTCTTGTTGGCATTAGTGCTAATGATACATGGTATTCCTACAATCTTTTGTCATCTTCTGTTATCCATGTTGCTTATCATCAAAGATCACCTCAACTCTTTGAAGTTTTGGATTCTTATATGCATTTTTACTAAATTGGTTTATAAAATAAAATTATTTAAATATGAGTTTAGATGTAATTGATAATATATTAATGTTTTACTTGTTTATTTTTGTTGCAGATTGGTTTTTGATGACATTTGGAAGCATCCTTGCAAATCAAGATCAAGTGTTGAATTTTTTTTTCCTGAACTGATACTTAGTTCTAGTTGCAAATCAAGATCAAGTATTGATTTTTTTTGTGGACTTCACGTTAGTTTATTTTGGGATTTTCTATGATGGTTTTTTGTGTAATACTTAACGGATTATTATTAAATTTGTTGGATGAATATATTTTGACTTATAATATAAATTGTATAGTGAATTATTTTTTTTGGTGGAGTGGTGTATAATAGTTTGTGAATTTCATAGTACATTTAAAAGGCTATTGGGATATGAGCATGGATATTTGTGAAATAATAATTTGAATTGAAATATAAAATATGAAACAAGTTTAATGATGAATTTTTTTGTCATCTATACTTGTTATTATGACAAAGTGATTATTCGTCGCTAATAAATATTTTTTATGATAATTTATCGCAGTTTATTTATGAATGTTTTCATTGATTTTGTTGCTTGGTGACTAAAAATTTCGTCACGTATACATATTTTTGTTACGAAATATATTTCGTCACCCATGTATAACTTTTGGAGACGAAAAATTTCGTCAACTTTACATCTTACTGTGACGAAATTATTTCCTCATCAATGATCAACATGTGACAAATTTATTCGTCAACTAAAGTTATAAAGATGGTACTGAATAACTATTTGGTGACGAAGATGGGGATTTTTGGCGGTTTATCTTGGGTTCCGATATCTTCGAAGGCAACCTCGGCCTAGCCGAGATGACCTCGGCACAACGACCAAGACACGTGGCACCTCGGCTGACACGTCAGCGTCACCTTGCCACGTGTTGATACTCAGAAAATATATCCCCACAGATCCATTGACCTCTGTTCTGATTGTCACTTCTGTGACACTTCTGTGATCTCTGTTTTGTTCTGTTCTGTACCGTGGTTATGGTTATTTATTTATATAATTTCTGTATTTCAGTTTCTGCCGCTTAAATGATTTATTTACCAAACTGAGTTATGTAAATGTTTTGGATTAACTAACTATCCATGGTTATTTTGTATTCCCTATACTCTTGGCCTTTCTTTGGCCACTTTGTGGTCCTCTGTTTGTCATGGATCCATTGACCTTTGTTCTGACTGTCACTTCTGTGACCTCTGTTCTGTTCTGTACCGTAGTTATGGTTATTTATTTATATAATTTTTGTATTTTAGTTTCTGCCACTTAAATAATTTATTTACCAAATTAAGTTATGTAAATGTTTTGGCTTAACTAACTATCCATGATTATTTTGTATTCCCTATACTCTTGGCATAATATTTCTCACTCTGCTGTGTGTAAGAAAAACCCATAACCTCATGCAGTGGAACCTGTGCAAGAAATTGATGTGAATTGGTTAATTTGTTTTTCTTTTCTTTTCTTCCTGTCATTTTTTTCTGATGGTCGGTCGCTACATAATAAAATAATAAAAGCCTATGGATGTACTTTTTTTAAAATAGTAGAATGAAGAAGCTTTCTGTTTAATTATCTTTGTTTCTGTTTGCCTCCGCTTGCGTAGTTAAATTTGCTACGATTAGAATAAGTTAGTAAGTTACGATTCTAACCCTAAGCCCTTGGGGTTGGGTCGTGACAGGGAGACTTTCAATCAGATCGGAGATTGTCCCATAAACCTAGGTATCGCACAGTATAAGCATGGTTTACCAGTAGGCCATAAATTTAGAGATTTAATGACAATGATGCTGCCCCTTACTATGGAAGCCTTGATGGAGAGAGTGCACCAACACATCCGGGAAGAGGAAGATGGGGCACGCGCCAAAGCAGACTTCGACACAATAGCAATGCCAAACAAGAAGCCTTTGGCAAAAGTTAACACGGACGACAAGAAGGACCGACCGCACAAAAATCTTTGCCCAACTGGGGGCAAAACGGGTTAGTAGATTTAACCAACTCTTTCTAAACAACTCTTTGCTCAACTGGGGAAAATGAAGGTTGGCTGGTTTGACCAACAAAATTTTTACACCCTTTAGCCGAGATAAGGATCTAGGCTAAAGAAGGTTGGAAGGTTTGACCCAAAAAAACTTTTTTTGCACTCTTTAGCCGAGATAAGGATCTAGGCTAAAAAAGGTTGGCTAGTTTGACCAACAAATTTTTTGCACCCTTTAACCGAGATGAGGATCTAGGCTAAAGTAGGTTGGCAGGTTTAACCAACGAAATTTTTTTTGCACTCTTTAGCCGAGATGAGGATCTACGCTAAAGAAGGTTGGCAAGTTTTACCAACAAAATTTTTACACCCCTTAGCCAAGATGAGGATCTAGGCTAAAGGTGGTTGGCAAGTTTTACCAACAAAATTTTTACACCCCTTAGCCAAGATGAGGATCTAGGCTAAAGGTGGTTGGCAAGTTTGACCAACAAAATTTTTGCACCCTTTTGCCGAGATGAGGATCTAGGCTAAAGGAGATTGGTAGGTTTGACCAACAAAAACTTTTTTGCACTCTTTAGCCGAGATCATGATCTAAGCTAAAGAAGGTTGGCAGGTTTGACCATTAAAATTTTTGCACTCTTTGACCGAGATGTTTATCTCAGCCAATGAAGGTTAGCAGGTTTGACCAACAAAATTTTTGCACCCCTTCGTCGAGATAAGGATCTAGGCTAAAGGAGGTTGGCAGGTTTGACCAAAAAAACCTTTTTTGCACTCTTTAGCCGAGATGAGGATCTAAGCTAAAAAAGGTGGCAGGTTTAACCAACAAAATTTTTGCACCCTTTAGCCGAGATGCGGATCTAGACTAAAGGTTGTTGGTAGGTTTGACCAACAAAATTTTTGCACCTTTCAGCTGAGATGAAGATCTAGGCTAAAAGTGATTGGCAGGTTTGACCAACAAATTTTTTATACCATTTATCCAAGATGAGGGTCTAGGCTAAAGGAGGTTGGCAAGTTTGACCAACAAAATTTTTTTTCACTTTTTAACCGAGATGAGGATCTAGGCTGAAGAAGGTTTGCAAGTTTGACCAACAAAAGTTTTGCACTCTTTAGCCGAGATGAGGATCTAGGCTAAAGAAGGTTGACAAGTTTGACCAACAAAATTTTTGCACACTTTAGCCAAGATAAGGATCTATGCTAAAGGAGATTGGCAGGTTTGACCAACAAAAACTTGGTTGCACTCTTTAGCCGAGATAAGGATTTAGGCTAAAGAAGGTTAGCAGGTTTGACCAAAAAAAATTTTAGCCGAGATGAGGATCTAGGCTCAAGATGGTTGGCAGGTTTGACCAATAAAATTTTTGCACCCTTTAGCCGAGATGAGGATCTAGGTTAAAGGAGGTTGGCAAGTTTGACCAACAAAACTTTTTTGCACTCTTTAGCTGAGATCAAGATCTAGGCTAAAGAAGGTTGGCATATTTGACCAACAAAATTTTTGCACTCTTTGATTGAGATGTTTATCTCGGCCAATGAAGGTTGGCAGGTTTGACCAACAAAATTTTTGCACCTTTTTGCCGAGATAAGGATTTAGGCTAAAGGATGTTGGCAGGTTTGACCAAAAAAAACTTTTTTGCACTCTTTAGCCGAGATGAGGATCTAGACTAAAGAAGATTGGCATGTTTGACCAACAAAATTTTTGCACCCTTCAGTCGAGATGAGGATCTCGGCTAAAGGTGATTGGTAGTTTGACCAATAAAATTTTGCACCCTTCAGCCGAGATGAGGATCTAGGCTAAAGGTGGTTGGCAAGTTTGACCAACAAAATTTTTGCATCCTTTAGCTGAGATAAGGATTTAAGCTAGAAGAGGTTGGCAGGTTTGACCAACAAAACGTTTTTGCACTCTTTAGCTGTGATTAGGATCTAGGCTGTAGAAGGTTGGCAAGTTTGACTAACAAAATTTTTGTACTCTTTAACCGAGATGTTTATCTCGGCCAATGAAGGTTGACAAGTTTGACCAACAAAATTTTTTTGCACTCTTTAGCCGAGATGGGGACCTAGGCTAAAGAAGGTTGGCAGGTTTGACCAACAACAAAATTTTTGCACTCTTTGACCAAGATGAGTATCTCGGCCAAGAGGATTTGTAGGTTTGACCAACAAGTTTTTTGGATTCTTCAGCCAAGATAAAGTTTGCAGGATTAGGTAAAGCCAGGCTAATTAGTTCAACTAGGCATACAGTTAGAATGATGCAAAACATTGAAAAGAAACATAGTAACCGAGCAAAGAGATCAAAATTTTTTATTAATTGAAAAATGATTACAAAAGGTGGGACATATAGCCCGGTTACACAGAAAGAACGCCTCTCGTATGATTGCAAACTCGAAGGATATAAATGTTGAAGGCAAAAAGACGGGGCTATTCAAATTTTTGGAGGTACATGTCGGTTGTAATAGGAGAACGAGGATAATAAGGGCACACAACGTATCCTAGGAATGATGTCGTGTTATACATTCCAGATTAGTGGAAGGAAGTACTGTGCAACTATCAAGACTTATTGGGGCCAAACGAGTTATGAGACCGAACAACTTTACTAGCTCGGCAGAGTTAGGGGTTCTTAGCTCGGTTGGAGGAAAATAATCCCAATTATGCTACACAGATGGAATTAAGGGGCAATTGAGAAGGTAATTTATGAACAAATTGGGTCGAGCTAGGAAGAGTCTTCTTTGGAAGTTGAGCCACGTAATGGGCCAAGATAAGAGCTGGTGTAGCTCAGTCTTGGTCTAAGAAGACACTAGGTCGGTCAGAGATGGGTTGCCAGGGCCTAGACCTAGCTATCTGAAGGTAGTCCTTTATCAAACTGTGATGTTGTCAATAAAGAGGGTCAAAAGGGTCAAGCTATGTGTAGCTTGGCAGGGTGCCATTCGGTAGATCGGCTTCCTGTCACACAGCTCGAACCGTAAGGAACCAAGATAAGGCAACTTAGTCAAGAATGTATATCTGAGCATGAGGGTGTGGCCATCTCACTTGGCTTACAGTGATGAGGGTGTTTTAAGAATAAGAATTATCATTGGGCATGAGACTCCTAGAAGGACCCTGCTAAGAAGAATAGAATCCCACTAGGATTGTACAAACCATCTAGCTTGGTTGATAGTGAGTTAGGTGTTATCAGGATAAGCATTATCCTTGGGAGTGTGATTCCTATGAGGACTTTTATAAGGAGAGTTGAAGTCTTACTAGGATTGTGCTAGGTGGAAGCTATAAAAGCTCATAACAAGACCTATAAACAGGTATCACAATTCTTATTCTCAAATACACAGAGTTTTTTTGTGTCTATTATCTAATTGCTGACTTAGACATCAAAGAGGTTTCAGGCACACCCCCGCCGGCTAGCTCATGTTTGTGTTTTTAGGTAGTAAAGCGACGACGTTTGGAGGAGTACAAACTTGGTCAACAGGATTATACGAGAAGATTATTCTGTACTCGTACAATTATTATTTTTGTTTTGCGCAAAATGAATCAATTAGTTGATCATGACATAAATTAAGGAAAATAGCAACGTGATGGAATGTTGGTTCCAAAGAGTAATGAAGCATGCATGATTTGAGGTGGCAAACGTGGCTTTATGGAGGATGTAGCAAATGCGGCTATATTGGAGGAGAAACTGTTTAGTAGTTACTGTTGAAAGAAGCCTTGAATGTTGATTATAAATAAACAAAGAGATGCAAGTAGAAAAGACCATCAATCAAATCCAACAACTCTACATGAGTCCAATTAGGAGTAGATGACTTCTAGTATTGGAGTAGTTTATTCTTTTTAAGAGTAGTTTTAATTTAGTGATTCTGTAGTTATTTTTTGGTTATTGTAATCAATAAACTTTTTTTCTGATTCTGTTGTATTTTTGTTTTTATTGTTGTTCAAATCTTTGTAACAAGTAACAATTTCAACAATGCAATAGTAGTTTTAGTTTGTTTCTTTCTGTCGATTTTCTCCAAAGAAATCATTGATCTGTTCAAGGCATTAAAGCACAACCACATTGTTTGGTCTATTATGTTTTGTGAATTTTTTATTTTCTTTATCGATTTCATTCAAATCAGATTTTTGCTAACAAATACATGGAATTATTAAGAAAGAAAA
Organism: Camellia sinensis; assembly: GCF_004153795.1. Taxonomy (NCBI): domain Eukaryota; kingdom Viridiplantae; phylum Streptophyta; class Magnoliopsida; order Ericales; family Theaceae; genus Camellia; species Camellia sinensis. The sequence goes on from NW_021028919.1 coordinate 293,694, forward strand.
GGAAAGAAAATGTGAAAAATATTTTTCTATTAAAACTCATTTTAAGTTCGTTTGGAAAGTGGATTGGCTTTTTGACTTTTTGACTTTTTGGCTATTTTAGTTTTGGACTAAAAAGCTTCATTTAGGATAGGGTTTTTGGCTTTTTTGACTTTTTGTGAGGAAAAAAATGTAATGATTATGGGTTAAATGTGATGTTTTGTCTTATTAGGCTAAAAATCCTATTTTGTCTTTTTCTGACTCAAATAGCCCCAAACTCAATCCAACCCAACTCAAGTTGCCAAACGAAGGCTATATCTCGAAAAGCAGAGGGATTTTGAGGGAAAAAGGGAAAAAAATAAATAAAAATTTAGTTAAGTTTTGCTTTTGTTAATATCAAAATTAATGTTGGCTTCTGAATCTGTCCTCTCCAATGGTGTATCAAATATTTTATCAAATTTGAGTAAAAATTTGACAAATTCCTCTATCTGATATCCAGCACTCCAACGGTGATTTTTTGGCTGTTAGCAAAACGCCGGTCAACCGGTCGGACGTTCGGCTAGTCGTCCAACAAGTGTAGTCCGAAAAATCTTCAACCAGTGAGAGAGAAACTGAGGAACACACAAACCACACCACACAGCTATCAAAAAGTGAAGCAGCACCCAAAAATGGAAGCAGTGAAGAATTACAAAGGTCAGTACAGATTATAGGCACAAAACACAGCCCACTTCTATGTTGTATTCACCTTATGTGCAACATGTTTGAAAAGAACACTGAAACAAAAAGAGAGTAGCAAAACAAGCAATTAAGTATAAATTAGTTGGATACACCCAAAGGTTCTGTATCAAGAAGATGAACTCTGGCTTGCTTGGATAATCGCCCTTTTAGTATACAACAGCTACTAATGCTCTGTTTTAAATTATTTCAGAATCAGTTTTCTGATTTTTATTTTTATTTTTTAAATATAAATTGGTTTAACAAAAATAAACACCAAAAATGTGTTTTTGAAGTTTTAGAAATTATTTTTGCCCTCAAAAAAGGAAAAACCGCATGAAACCCATGAGTTTTTTTTTTTTTTTTTTTTTTTTTTTTTTTTTTTTTTTTTTTTTTTTCAGGAAACAAATTCTGAAAACCAAAGAGCCTAAATATTTCTGCATCTAGACACATTGATAGGTGGGTTCAAATATTGTATCAGGAGCTTCTTTTATTTCTTCCACTTCGTCTGTATGAGTCTTTCCCACGGTCAAGCTTGGCCCAATCATGAATTTCTTCAACACCATGAACTTTGGACTTAGATATTGCTTCTGAAGTTTTGGATTCTTTAACTTGGAACTTCAACTTTGGACTCATCTTTCTTTTTGCTCTCATTTTCTAACTCAATCTCTTTTCTAAACTTTAGAATTAGAGTAAATAGCAAATACCCTTTTCTCTTATTCGTTGTTCTCTCTAAAAATTAAAAAAAAAAAAAAACCATTTTTGATTTTCCACAACTAGTTTTTATATCCTTTTGTCTCTCCTCTGTTTTACTCTGTTCTCTGGAACACAAACCTTGTTCTTGGGTTAATCCCTTTCTTTCATTGCAATCTTCAAGTGGGTTGAACTTGAATTTGATTGGCCTGAATTTTTCATCTAAGTGGATGACCAGTTGGACATCCGGTTGGTGAGTCCAACACTTAACGGCTATATATAATAAATTATTAAAAGATGGAAAATATTCTCAGTTTGATTAAAGATTTGGGATATTTTCAATTTGATACAACTTTGATGAAACTATTGAAAATCAAAAAAATATACTTTTTTACTAAATTTAAATTTGGTGATGGATTTGGTTAAACATTTGAAATGGCCTAATCTTTGGAATTTGCTAACTCATGCGGGTGAGGTTGAACTAGCATATCGTTTATCCCATCATAACTATCCATTATATTATATATTATACAAGTAAAAGGGGTTTGTAACTCATAAGTTCTCTAAGAGTTTCAAGTTGTCAATTTAAATTTCATAATTTTTTGATTTTTAAAAATTAAAAAAAAAATTATTGGCTAGCTCTTATTCAAGAAAAAATTAAAATTAAAATTAAAATTAAAATTAATATTCCTTGATTTATGACTTTCAAATGGGAATTATATCAAATCTTAAAAAAATGAAAAGTATACTAATTCATTTCAAAATTTAAATTTGAGGGTCACTAAATATGGAAAAAAAATCTAGTAATTTAAATTTAAAATTGGCATAATATAAATTTAAAATTATAATGATATATCCCATGATTTATGAGTTTTAAATATAAATTATTATTAGCTCATAAGTTTTATATTAAAAAGCAATAAAAGTGACGTTGAGATTATTTATATATTTTACAAAAGAATGCTTTCAAGAAGAAATATTATAAAAGTTTCAAAACCTCATACAAAATGTTGTCATCTTATTAAAACTAAAAGTTGCAATTCCTTTTTTATTTTATTTTATTTGTTTGATTTTGTTTAATTTTTGTTAATATGTGTCACAATATGCTGGGTCTATAAATTAATTTTATATTCTTAAAATAAAAATTTTAAATTAGATTCTTCCTTAAATTATGTTAGCAGAATATGATCAATATTTATTCCTTAATTTATGTATCTTTTATTAAATTATAAAATAAAATTTTAATTTTAAATTATGTTACTACAATTAGAATGAGATCAATACTTACATGTGTCATAGTGATGTGTCATAATATTATTGTTCTAAATATAATATGATATTAAATATATGTATTTAAATTATTAATCACTATTAAAAGTTATATTTCGTCATTTTTGGTTTTAAAATTTTTAATTTTTTTTATGTCCTTCTAAATTACAAGGAATTAAACAATAAATTTTTTTAATACAAATTTTTTTTTTTTAACAAAAGACAAAAACATTAAGAAAATGAATGATTTTTTAACAATTGTCAAATATAATGGATTCCATTAATTTTTTTTTTATCTCAATTATCAATTATCAATTAAACAAATTAAAATAAAAAGTAAATTTTTTTGGCTTACATAGTTAAGAAGTGACTTTTGCTAAAATCAAAGAGAAATAAACATTTTTTTTTCTATTAAAAGTGACAATTGGTGAAACTTATATTTTTATATAATGAAAAGAAAAAATGTCATTTTACCCTCCATACTTTCACGTGTTTTTCAATTTGACTCCTTAATTTTGATTAATATCAATTTTACACTCAGACTTTCAAAATTTTGATTAATTTGGCCCCTATCGTCACATTTTGTCTATAGATAGACGGAATGTGCTGACGTGACAACAAAGTTCATTTAAAATTTCATTTTATCCCCAAAATTATACATTAAAAATCAATTTTCCCCCCAAATATAAAAAACAATTAAATTTAAATATTTAATAAATAATTTTTTATCCCAATAATGAGAAGAAAAATTAAATTTTAAATAATATATACTGTACAAAAAAATAATAAAAAATATAAAACTCTTCATTTAGAATTATCTTGAGATTATGAAGCATGGATAATTCGACAAATATGTCATACCCGTATTAAATACTTATTGACGTGTGGTATTTTTATATATGTACTGAGTACACAAAACACGTATTTAAAATTTTCCTTCTTAATTTTTGGCGTACTCAGACATATCTAGTAAATATTCAAGCCGTATTATACCTTAATCGAAATAATATTTTCTTCTACTATAAAGATAAAATTTCTTTTTCTAGACTTCCTTTTCATTTTTAGTTTTGTGCTTAGTATGATTTTAAAATTAAGTTATGGTTTGTAAGTTATTTAATAATATTTAATTTTGATTTATCTTATACTTGTGCTTTTAGCATTAAATGTTAATTGTATATTGGATCTAACAAATTAGACCATTTAATCACTTTTTGTATTATTCCAAAATTAAAAATAAATATTTTTTTTATAAATGTATTAAGTCGTACTCGTACCCGTACCTGTACCCTACTTTTTTTTTAGATTTTACCGTGTCAACGTACCTGTATCATACCAATACTAGTACTCATATCCGTACATATGCTTCATAACTCTCAAATTATCTCGAGTGGATCCTGCAAAAACTTATTGTAACTAGTTTATTAACCAAATTAATTTCAATTGAATTGATCAACAAATAGTAATTTTAAATTGAGTGGAAAATTTTTGTTAAAATTCCGTAAGTATCCGGTACGGGTACGATATGTTTGTCGAAATACTCATATTTCATAGTCTCAAGATAATTCTAAATATGGATTTTTATATTTTTTTATTATTATTTTTGAAAAGTAAATATTATTTAAAATTTAAAATTTTTCATTATTTTGATAAAAAAAAATATTTATTAAATATTAAATTTTAATTTCTTCATATTTGGGGGGCTAATTAATTTTTAATGTATAGTTTGAGCGGTAAAATGAAATTCCAAATGAATTTTGGTGCCATGTTAACACATTTCATCTAATTGTAGACGGAATGTGACGGCGGGGGCTGAATTTATCAAAATTTTCAATATTTGGGTGTAAAATTGATATTAATCGAAGTCTGGAGGGTCAAATTGAAAAATGCGTGAAAGTTTAGGGGGCAAAATCAGATTTCCTTTAATAAAAAAGGAAAATGGGAGTAACACGTGATAATTTATTGTTTCAGCAATATTACAAACCCATGCTTTCAACCACAATGATTTGGCAAGGGAGTTGGATCCCATGTCGTTGAGTATATATAGCAAATCAAGAGTTAACAAATATGATACCACATCATTGTGGATACAATTGTGGATATTTTTTGTGAGTCTCAAACATTTTGCTTATTGTTCATCTAGATTTTTTTAGCACTCGGTGGATCCTATTAATTCTCAATTGTCAATTAAACAAACTAAGTGAAAAATGAAAAATTTTTGACTCAAATTGCTAAAAAGTGACTTTTGCTAAAACAAATAGAAATAAATGTTATTTTTCTAATAAATGTGATGGTTTGTGAATTTTTTTTTATTTAAAAAAAATGAGAGTTATAGGTGGTAATTTATTGGTCATCTAGAATTATTTGCAGATCAAATGAGAATATCATTCTAATTTTTTTTTACCTTTTTTTTATTCAAATACTTTTATTTTGTAAGAAATTTAATCTTATTATATTTAATATTTTATTGTAATTTTTAAATAAAAAAATAAAAAAAAATCATATTTAAATTATCTTATGTCATTATAAAATGTAAGTCTTTTTAGTATCCCTTTCTAAAAGGTGTATTTACTTTTGTTCATTAATATTAAAATTTTAATTAATCTTATTTATTATTACAAAAATAAATTAACAAATAATTTTATATATTTATATATATAATTTTGTTTCAATTGCTCATGTTATTTGGTGTCTCAGCCCAAATCCATTCAAATTTATTAATTTTTGAATTTTACATAGATTCTCACCGATAAAAATTATGTTGTCCAATCTTTAAAAATTTACAGGCTTGATTCGAGTTACTTAGGTTCAACTTGCCAAAATTTACAACTTTAGCGAGAGACTTGAAAGTTACATGATTCAAATTGTGACAAATTAAAAATTGATGCATAAATTGTGATAAAATTGTGAAACTTAAATTGTAAGTATCAATATTTTTTTGTTCTCATAATTTACATATAAAAATCTAACTATTTATATTATTTTATATAAACATAATTTATTAATTTTTTTACATTCCATACATAACGCGGGTTTTTACTAACAATTTTATGATACTAAAAATTTATGGGAACTCACCGTATTACTTGTTCGAGAAATTATAAATAATTAAACACAGATAAAAATCATACGATATGCACAAGAGATTGCACTATCATGAAAAAGAAATTATTTTCTTACTGTCCAATTAAAATACAATTGAGATTATTTATTCTATACCCTCATTCCAATCCCTCAAAACAAGCCATATCAGTGTTTTACTTTTCTTCTTCTTTTCCTTCTAAGAAAACAATAGGAAACCCATTGTCTTGGTTTCACTTATTTTATTCAAACAAAAAACGATATAACATATTTTTTTTTCCTTTTCTCTTCCAACTTAGACAGTCTTTCCTTTTTCTTTGTGTCTTCCCAAAACGGACTGTAAGATTGCACCTGTGGGCCTGATTCTATAAACTTTATTAATGTTGTGTTTGGTTAGGAGATTTGAGAAAGGATTTAAAAAGAAAAACGAAAAAGGTAGGTGAAATGTAAATAAAACATACCTACATTTCATCTAGCTTCACACACTTTTATCCTTTCCCTTTCCAAATCTCTCTCTAAACCATCAACCAAACACAGCATAAAAGAAAGACTTGTCTGTTTGGTTTTGAATTTGAATTTTTTATTTTTTGTATTTTTATGTCTTTAGTGAAATTTGTTAATATTTTAATTTTTTTGGGTACCTTTTTGGATGCATTTAATCTAAAATACTTAAACAAATAAAATATTTGTTAAAAAATTTACTAAATAAAAAAAAATACATAAATGAAAAGAAAATAAAAGAGAGGATTGTGATTTCTCTCTCTTGTTTAATTAAATTGGATAGCAAAAATAAAAATAAATAAATAATGATTTCTCTCTAATCTTGTTTAATAAGACTATATAAAATAAAAGAAATGAAACACTTCCAGGTTATATTACCAAAATATTTTTTATGTTTTTATTTCTCTATTACTTAGACAAACAAATTTTGCAAGACATAAAATTAGTAATCATCCAATTTCTTTTATCTCCCAATCTCTTCAATTTTGGAGTGATTTAAAAGTATGTTGTAAGAGAAATCAATAACTCTCTATTTCTTTACTTTTCCTCATTTCTCTCATCTCTTACTACGATAAATTAAGGTTTTAGAGACTCAAGAAAAAAAAAATTCACATTTTAGGGATGAAATTTCTTAGGCCGTGTTTGATTGAGGGGGTTTGGAATGGGGGAATCGATTAGTAATCTGTGAGCCCTACTTATACCATATTTGTTTGAAGAGGAATGGTGTGGGATTGCTATACCATATTTGTTTGAAGAGGAATGGTGTGGGATTGCTAATCTCATGGACTATTTGTCCCTTCCCATGGTGGGATTAGCAATCCCATAGTGGAGGTGAGATTGATAATCCACTCCCATGGCTTGATGGCTAAAAGACAATTTTACCTTTCATTTTACAAATTCAACAAAGTTATCTTCCATGTGATAAAGGTTTTTACGTAATTTGCAAATTTGATCCTAACTAACTAATGCTATCACATTAGTGCACAAACAAACACACTTTGTCTTATATCTCTAACATAATACTACCACACTAATAATCTTGTTACTCAATCTCACCATACTTGTAATCTTATCCAACCTAATCCGCCAAACTAACGAGTCCTTAATTGTTGAATGTGTCATTGTTGTACTTTTAGCAATGTAATTTGATATTTAGTGATAAATTATTTTCTTTCTTGTATCAAAATTTATCATTTAAGAGCGTATAATATTTTTTGCATAAAATTATTTTGTCCCTAACATTTATTAGCAATAATTTCAAAATTTTATCGCTAAGGGTTGTTTAGTGATAAGCCCTATAACGACAAGGATTGGTCTCATAATATTTTTTTTACAATAAAACTTTAACTTTTGAAGAAAAAAGTTCAATTCCTAAAACTCTCATATGTTGTAATGAGTAATTCAAACAAGTGATTAGGACAAAGTAAAATCATTTTTTTTTTCTTCTCCTCCAAACAAATGGTAAACATAATATATGAGGGACTGCATTATCTCCAATTGGGATATCCAATTGGATGATCCACTTTGGCTCACCGTGGACTTATTTTGGGCCCGTGTTAATGATTCAAACCGTTCAAATGTAAGGTCTTCCAAAGAGATCATGCAAAAAAAAAAAACAATAACAAAAAAAAAAGAAAAAAGGTCAGGTCAATTGAACATTGGGAACCATTCAATTGGAACATAGTTGTCTAAAAATTAATTAACGGACACCATAATTTTGAAAGTAGTCCATTAATTTTTTTTAGATAAATGTGATTCGATCGAGTGATTTCTGATATGTAATCAACTTGATTTTTTTTTTTTATCCATGATTTTTTTAAATGGTTCTACAAAATAAATAATTTAAATTATTGTGACGAGCTTAAAGTGGACTTACAGTAGGCCGGACAGAACCATTCAGTCGAATATCTTAATTGAAAGGGATCCAATCCCAATATATAAATAGCGTGATTGCAATCCACCAAAACAAAGATTTACAAGAGTGATTATTTGATAGTCTTAAAATAGTGCTCTACACCGTTTAACACATGACATTTTAGTTGTTTTGTCTCCTAAACCAAGCAATAAATACGAGTCTCGCTGATCAAAAAAATTCAAAAGAGCAAATCCTATTGAGTTTATAACAAAATAAAAATTAACACATATAATTTCATATCATTATAAATATAATTGTAAATATTTTTTTTTGAGTCCTAAACATTTTTGAAATTAAAATGGGTAGACTTGACGACCTTATTTTCCAGCCTTAACGGTTAAGGAATGAATCTCACGTACACCCACTATAAAAAGCAGCCTTGGCCTTCTTTTTCTCTTTTGGTACGACCGAAATAAAAAGGAAAAATTGCAAATCCATTGAGCATCGAAATTTTTTTTTACACTACAAATAGAATTTTTTTACGGGCAACCTTGACACACAAATCGAGTTACACTAAGGCTAAGTTTGGCTAATAAAAAAAAGTGTACTTATTTCATCTTTTTATCTTTTTTAAGTCACATCAATCAACATCTTCTCTCTACTTTTTTTACACATAATACAAAAAAAATCAAAAAATACACTTATTTAACCTTAGCCTAAATGCAAGAAAAAATTTACATCATATACCAAAAACAGAAAAAAAAAATAAAAATAAAAATTGCATTATCATAGAAATGTATATATTTTTTTTCCACTGTTCCGCTAATATGCAATTTTCCTAATAAAAAGTAGCCATGTTTTCAACCTTTACTCTAAAGACTCCCTTCTCTTTCTCACTCTATATAGCTCCTTCCTGGTAGGTTCTGCTTCTCTGCACCGCAGAACTCGCTAGATCTGTGATTACCAAAAATTGTTTAGTGCGAATTCGTCAGTAAAAAAGTAGATTCTGCAATTTCGGCTCTATACACAGTCCGGCCACGAAGGTGACTACTTTCTTTTTTATATTTTTGTAAAATTACACTATGTGAGTGATTTTCCTATCACACTGCCTGATTCAGTATTCAGCTGGAGAACACTGGCAGAATAGATGACACTTGGGCTAACCTGTAACAGAAAGAGAAGATTCTGGCGGTGGTTCGTCTACCCGGGGGCACTCCGACGATCAAGTCAGCATATCTCTCAAAGATAATCAATAATGCTAATCTCACTAGACAGAATAAAAGTTGCGTACCTTAGACCCATGGGGGTGCCTCTCTTTTATAGCAAACTCAATCCTAATCCCAATAGAAGCCTGACTTCTATGGATTCATGTTCA
>NW_021028919.1:303179-349962 GCF_004153795.1 Camellia sinensis
CGTGGTGGGGTCCTATTCGAAAACAAACACTCGTACGAGTCCCGGATCTCTGTGAGTTTGGGAAAAATCTGGAGAGCTCGGTAAACCCGACGACACCACGAGTCGAACGCCTACAATTGAATTCCTCAACTGCAATCCATTTTCGCCACACTCTGCAGGCTCCTTCCTCTCCCGAACACCCACCGTCATCCTCGACCTCTCGTTCTTGCTCGCATGACCTCGCCAATTAGCATCTTCCACTCCATCTTCGCTCAATTCTCTTCAATCTTCGTCGGCTTCGAACCTCTGATTTCAACTTCGCCGACGATCCCCAAGATCCTCCTTTACACAGGACTACAACCAGTACTGTGTACGACGGATATTGATCCTCTTCTCTCCAGCGCTTCGGAGCGTTTCGGGGATCATTGATTTGGCAGCTAATTTATGGATCTTCGTCGATGTGGTTATGATTTGATATGCGGGGGCAAATTCTTCTGCCTCTTCTAATCTAAATTCACGGATTGCCCCCGACTTGCGGATGTTGATTTTGATGAGGATCGGAGCTATGGTTATTGATCACATCAGCTATGCAGTTTCAGACAAAGATGGTGTAATACTTACATTGATGTAGCAGTGCTTGAATTCATTCAGTCTGAAGTGCTTTTGGGAAGCAAGAAAATCTACGGCTCAGTGTAACTCACTTTGGGGAATGCGTCATTCATAAATACTACAATTATGTGTGGGTCTCTTGGATTGGAATTGTTACTGACTGAGCCTTCGTTTTAGATTGATATGCGTGCATTTCCTCCGAGGCATTGTGCGAGTATCTTTGAGGAGCAAACAACCAATTAACTGTGTTCTGTGTATGCTTAAGTTCTGCATGTGACAGGCACTGAAGGAATCCGGCCTATCTCGAGAAGGTTAAAAGTGCGCTTTGGTGCACTGTAGAACGTGAGAGACTCCTTTAAAGCTTTTAAAAGAAGTACCATTCCTCAATTCAATTATTTTCTTCTCCCACCAATTTTTTTTCATATTTCACCCACTTTTGGCCCATCAGTCAAGCTATGCACATTGATTTTTCTCACTTTAAACGGTCTCTTTTCCCTTTCTTTTATTTACTTTTTCAATCCGCTTACTTTTTTTGGTCTTTCATCACCCAGTGTCTTCCTCCACTCAACGCCACACCCCAGTTCTCTTTATTCTAATCTATTATTATACAAAACCAACACGGAAGTCCACTTTCTCTTCTTATTTTATTATTCACTATTTCTATCCACACCTTTTGTCTATATTTTTTATTTTTATTATATCCCTTTATTCGCTCACCGGATTCCCCGCTTCTGATATTTCCACTCTTTCTTTATTACCTTTCCCAACAAAAAAAAAATATAAATAAATTTAAAAAAAAAAAAAAAAAAAAAAAAAAACAACACAACACAGAGGAAGAAAGCGAACTATTTTATTTATGTCGGGCTCACCGATCACCATCTTTACACCAAAAAAACAAAAAACAAAAAAAAAAAAAAAAGAAAAAAAAAAAAACCAAACCAACAAATCGGCCAGTTCGAATATTTTTTTCTCTCTTACCTGCTGTAGGTCTCTTCTTCTTGTCCGATTTGGGACGGCCCTTGCCGGTGTTGCCTCCGCTGTTTGCTTGTCCACGAGCAACGTTCACTCCGCCCATACTCCTCCACTGCAGCATATGGAGGACCTCCAAATCGGAACATCACGGTGGCCTTCCGCTTCAGCTCCTTATTTCTGTCTTTAACACACTTATCTTCTGCTCGCGCATCCTTATACATGCGTTGGAGCAGAGCCAGCTAGGAGTTTAACTGTTGCACCTCATTTGTCCTGCTCCTGCAGCCGGTGCGAACAAGTTTGTGACGCCGTCATGGTTTCCACACATGATTCAGAGTATACTGATTGGCCTCAATATCAGGTTTGCCACCGCCATTTTTTGCTCCACGACCGCATCGGAAAGTTTCAATGGAGCAAAACCAGAGGTGTTTGTGAGGTTCACTGGCCATCGCACCAGTTATTTCTCTTGTGGACTCGTTCAGTTTGGAAAGAGTGAGCAGACCACGGGAAGAGGAGGCCATGTTCTGGGTAGCTGGACGGGAAGAATAGGCCATGTTGCTGAGTGTTTCAGAGACGGGTTGGTTACAGAGTATACAGAGTTTCTCAGCAAAGGAAGAGTTTGTTTCAGAGAATTTTTCAGAAGTTTTTTTGTCTGCCTTAGCCCTCAACCTCCGTCCTTGGTTAAAGCCGAGGCAGCCACGCGCATCGCGCGCCTCTTGCCACCAGACGACAAAACGGGCGCGCAAGCAAGGCGCCCACGTGCCTCGCCATCATGTCCGGCACACCTTTTGATGAATTTGGCACGCCTTTTGATGGCACGCCTTTTGACAGATTGGCACACCTTTTGAGGGTGCGACTTTTCAAGGGTCCGACAAGACTCTGTAAACTGTCCCGACATTGATTCCGGTTAGTTTCTACAAGGGTCCGCACAAGACTCTGTAAACTGTCCGACATTGATTCCGGTTAGTTTCTACAAGGGTCCAGCAAAGCTCCGTAAACTGTCACAAACAACTGTCACAACATTGTCTGCTTACAACGGTCCGACATGACCCCATAAACTGTTCCTCTACACCGTTATGACACCACCATACAGTGTCACTCTTACATGGTTATGACACCCCCATACAGTGTCCTCTACAACGTTATGACACCACCATCCAGTGTCTTCACCAATGGTCTGACACGACCATACAGTGTCTCTTATCCTCTTTTATTTTTTTTTTTTTTTATGTATTTTCTTGTTTTGTTCCTCTCTTCAAACTCAAGTTGGTTAGTTTCTATCCTCCTTGAGTTTGCGGGGGGCTGTTAGAATTTACCATCACCTACCACCACTACCACCTCACCTACTCCACTAAACCTAACCCACTACACCACTACCACCATCCACTACACCTACATCTATATAAGGAACCATTTGTAATAGACAGTATAACAATCAATATATCAATCAATAAATACATTTCTTTATTTCTTTTTATACATTGCATTTTTTACATATACTAATATTTATTTATGAGTACAATAGTATTAGGTGGAGGATATAATAATGTTAATAAGAGAATTCTATTATACATCTCTCATATCATAAGATAAGTGAGATAAGTACGTTTACTTGCATCATTATTTTCAGATATTTGATTATGATTTTTTTGTATTTAGTTACGACTCAAAAATTATGAAATTATGTTATTTTGTTGGGTAGCTAGATATGGTATACATCTTTTAAGAGAGGTTGTATCATAGTCTTTGCCATATTAATAATATTGATAGTCACTCTAAAAAAAAAAAAGAAGTGTTTAAAAAAATCTAGAATTTTCAGACAATCAATGAAAATATGTTTATTTTTTAAAGATTTTGTTTGAATTATAGATTTAGTTAACCAACTAAATAGTTACTGTGTGATCGGACCTTGACAGAACAAAACCAACCCATTGTGATTTGTTGAGAAGGCCATGGCTTCGAACCAAACTGCTGAAGTGTCTCTGAGAATTCTAATAGATGAAGAGAACAACAGAGTAGTTTGTGCTGAAGCTGGTAATGATTTCGTCGACATACTCTTCAGTTTCTTGACCTTACCCATAGGCACCATTGTCCGACTCATCCGCAATCAGCAAGCAGAGCTTGGCTGCATCAACAACTTGTATGGAAGCATAGAAAATCTCAGTACAACCAGTTTGTGGACCGATGCTTGCAAAGATATGCTGCTTCATCCAAGAAGTCCACTCGAACCCTTTTGCAGGGGCTTGAAAGTGAATGTCAATGATACAAAGCCTCCCAAGTACTTTGTATGTTCTGAGGTATGCATTCAAAGGCACCGCTCTGGATTTTTGAGTAATTATGCGAACGCAAGGTGTAGTGGATGCTTGGAGTTGATGAGCACAGAGATTTCAGTAGTGGGTTCTGAATTCAGTGCCGATTCAATGGAAAAATATACAGATGGAATATTTGTCAAGCGATCCACAGCTTATATTGTTAGTGACAATCTTCAAGTAATGGTCAGCAGACCTGGAGCTCTAGTTGAATTGCTTGGCAATGTTGGCATCAAAGATGTAAACAGTCTCAATGAAAGGGTCCTGAAGGTTGGCTCAAAGGAGGTATGTTCAATATCGTGATTGTTCTATGATCTATTCCTGTGCATGTAGAACTATTATATCTATAACCCTTAGTTTATGATAAGGTGTTATGAAATTAAATTCAAATTTGCTTTCCATAACAATAGAAAAGTTAACCAAGATTCTAGTAGGGCATGTTTGATCGACAGAATTAGAAGCAAACTAGTGCAATACCACTCGTGGGAAAATATCCCATTTTTCATCCAACATTTATAAATAATTCTCTTCCCTTTATCCTATGCTATATCTTACCCTCATCAAACATAACATAATATATACATGAGGCCATGGTTTATATGATTCCCATCCAATATTGCCACAAAAATCATATTTGGTAATCAAAAATATCTTTAAAGATGATTGGGCATTTGGTAGTTCATTCATTTCAAAACAAAACATTTTTCCATTGTGATTCATAATTTCAAAAAGGGCACTACCTATTCATTCTAGATTTAGGATACAAAATATTACATCCATGCTCGCAACCTAGCAATTGTTTGTTATGGCCTCTGATGTACCAAAACAAATTATAGTTCTTTGGTATTCAGAATAATGTGTCCTAATTACTATGTACATATTGTTTTTAGATTTTGAATCTGCTCGAGCACTCTTTGCTTTCTAAGTCACCTTTGACAGACGTATTTTTGACAAACAAAAGATTCAACTCCGAAAGGAGCAAATTGCTTGAGCCAAGGGATCAACAATTCCTATCACAGAACATACCAGGAACGGCCACAGGTGGAAGTATGGCGGTGAAGATTATGGTAAGAAAGTCTGATGGGAAGGCAATGTACGCGGAGGCCGTGGAAGATTTCGTTGATCTTCTCTTAAGCTTCCTCACAATTCCCCTAGCAAATGTAGTTGGATGTTTGGATGGAGATTGTTCGTTGGGATGTGTAGATAACTTGTTTAGCAGCATAAAAAGTTTGAACGACAAGTGGTTCACGACACATAGAGTGCCATGGAGTGACTCTGAACAATGCTCAAACCACCTACTACTCGATCTTGGGCTTGCTTCGAAATTCAAGTGCTCCAGCCAGCCATTTCAACTAGGGGAAAGAATTCCAAATTTTTATTATTATCACAGTAAATTGTCAACCAATGTTTTGTGTCTGACATTTAATCCAACTTGTGTCAATTATGGGGAGTTATCAAATTTAGCCTTAATTGACCCGAAGTCCCCTAAATGGGAAATAAATTTTGAAGAATTTGTGAAAAGGCCGGGATTATTCCTAGTATCTGACAGTTTGGTGGTGTTGCCATCTGCCGGTATCACTTCGAGCATCTCTTATCTGAAGGATTTGGATGTTTCGATTGATGATATAGAGGAGCATGTGATTCAAATCAACAAGCAAGAGGTATGATGTTATATTTGCTAATAAATATGGTGGGATTTCATTTCGCTTTAATTAATTATTATTTATTATTTAATTTTTTTTCATGATGTAGGCATTGAACTTATTGAAGGCATCTTTGCTCACTACATCAGCTTTAACAAGTGTCCTTGACCTTCATTTGAAGAAGCCTAAGCAAAAATCGTGACATTTTCATGAGATACGAAGTGAATTAGAAAGTTGTGTTTAAAATCTTGACATTTTGATCAATCCATGCCTATGTACTTAATTATAATATTAACTAATGCAAGTTTTTCCCTTTATTTTTGATCAACTACGAGTGCTTTTCTTCGTCTTATTTTTTTTTTTTTCCACTTTATCCAAATAAAAATGAGAGAGATGAATAAAAAATTCTAGAAGAAGCGGGCGGCGGATCAAATTTCGTAGACACTAACTTCAGTTCCGGCTATTGGAATTACTCGCCTGCCTACTTCATTTGTCTTTGTTTTGCAGGGTGTCACTTGATCGGAAACCATAAGTAACAATTTATTTTATTTTTTCCAAGGGGAAAAAAAAATAAAGAAATCAATTTATACAATTAGTTTTCATATTATATTTTTTTTATAAAAAAAAAAAAAAATTATGGGAAGGTATGTTTTGATTTTTACTTTATTATTATTAATTTTTTACTTATAAAAATTCGTACCCAACAACCCTCTCGTAGTTAAATTTAGGGGTGGACGCGGGTCGGTTGCAGTCACGGAACTTTCAATCCGTCATCCGTTTGCCAGATTGGTAGATTGGAGAAAATCAATACGCATCTGTCTGCCAATCCGGCAGATGTGGATTGAGCGGATTAGCGGTTTGGCGGATGGATGCGAATCGGTTTGGCGATTTAAAATTTTATAAATTTTCAACATAATTCAACTTGTGCACTTCCTAAAAAAAAAAAAAAAGTAATACAGTCAATGACTTAAAAAAATATTACAATCATTGCATGTCTCATCCAAAGTAAGAAAGTTTGAAACTTTAGAATATCGCAATCATTGCATGCCTTATCCACATACTACAATCACAGCATGTCTCATCCACATACACTATTACAATCTGTGGTTCTTAAAATATAAAAACAATTCAAACTACCAAAACCATGAACAGAGAAGTAGTAGAGATTGTATGTCTCTGTATTGTTACATCTATATCTGTTTTTGAAAATAAAAATCAACCAGCATATATCATATTTTTTATTTATTATTTTTAGAGATAGATTTAAAAACCAAAAAATATAGATAAATAATACATTTATGTTTTTCAATGCAAAAAAGATATTCAAGTTGAAAACTTTTTTTTAATAGAATATTTAAATTCTTTTTTAATTGAAAACACAAAAAGAATATTTAAACAAACTAAAAACACAAAGTCTTATAAATTACTAGGGGTGCTCGCGGTTTGGCGGTTCGGTTGCGGCCAAAAGAATCTCAAATCCGCCATCCGTCTGCCAGATTAGCAGATTGGAGAAAATCAATCCACAACCGTCCGCTCGTGATCACGCATCCGTTCAAAATGCGGCGGATCGGTTCGGTTCGGTCAGTTTTGACGGATCGATATATCCGCTGTGCACTCCTAGTTAAATTTGTAATAGATTAAAAGTTGATGGATAATGTATCATCTCATTGTGATACAATTGAGGGAGAAAATATTATACAAACTAACTTTTTACAATAATAACTAGCGGTTGTCAAAGGTGATATGTATGCAATTCAATTGAGTAAAAATAAAATAAAATATGCATTATATATTGTATGTTACTTAAGTGGCAAAAGTCTTCTTAAAAATAGTCAAGGTTCAAGTACAGCTCCTTCCATTTATCTTTTTTTTTTTTAAATAGAAATAAGGAGGGAAAAATAAAAACTCATGGAAAAGTTTACAAATTTAATTATTAGTATTTATGAAGTTTTTCATTAATTTGTAATTATTTTCTTCACACCCCACTGATATGATATTTCCTCAAAGAAAAATGAGAGATGCATAGTATAAGGAGAAGCTAGTAAAGATTTGGATATCAAATTCAACTTTCACTTAACATAATAATATAAATATCATAAATTTTAAAAATTTATTCAAAATTATCAATACATGATATAAATTCATTTGATACTTGAACGCCAAACAATACATCTATTAACCATACACCTCTTTTCATGGTAACTATTTTTTGCACATTTTTTTGTGATTTGTAGACTTTTCTTTTTTACAAATTGTTATTACAAATCAAGTATGAAATTTTAAAAAGTAAAATGTAACCCAATAAATAAAGGGAACATCACCAAGAAGAAGTTCTATTCCTAAAACTTTTATATATTGTAATGAGTAATTCAAACGAGTGATGATTAGGACAAAGTGAAACAATTTTTTTTTTCTACTCCTCCAAACAAATGATAAATATAATATATGAGGGACTGCATTATCTCTAATTGGGATATCCAACTGGAAGATCCAGTCTGGCTCACTGTGGACTTATTTTGGGCCCGTCTTAATTATTCAAACCGTTCAATTGTATGGCCTTCCAAGGAGATTGTAATAACCCCATTCCGTAATATGCTAATAATCATTAATCATGAATGCTAATTAAGTGTTTAAGATGAAATTATCTGTTAATTGTGTGTTATGTATGATGTTTGGATTTATATCTATTATCATAGGATTATCTGTTGAGAATTCTACTTTGTTATGGAAATTGAAGGCCTTAACGAAACCTAAAACTGAAATTGACTAAGTTAATAGAATTAGCAGAATTTTTAGAACCACATGACAAATTTAATTAGAATTTGATTCGGATTCAAATAATTAGAATGAAATAAATTAGAATTAAGTGAGATTAATTAACTTAAGCTAATCTAGCCTATATAAGGCACTTATGAACTCAAGAACATGTCTTTACACTTGTTCATCTTTGAGCAAAAACGTATGGAAAGAGCGAGAGCGAGCGAGCGAGAGAGAGAGAGAGAGAGAGATTAGAGTCAAGCTTAAAAAAGAGTTAGAATTGATAAGGAAAAATGGAGAATTGAAGAGGATTTGAGAGATTAAGCCTCTATGCATTCAAAATCAAAGCTTTTGGTAAGAATTTAACCCTTAATCTATGAATTTGAGATGATTAGCATGTGAATTCAAGACAACTAGGTGGATTAATACAAGATTTGAGGTAAAGGTGTTGGATTGTGGATTAAATCATATATGCAAGCATGAATTCATCATGGTTTCGCTAATCTAGCCTATATAAGGCACTTATGAACTCAAGAACATGTCTTTACACTTGTTCATCTTTGAGCAAAAACGTATGGAAAGAGCGAGAGCGAGCGAGCGAGAGAGAGAGAGAGAGAGAGATTAGAGTCAAGCTTAAAAAAGAGTTAGAATTGATAAGGAAAAATGGAGAATTGAAGAGGATTTGAGAGATTAAGCCTCTATGCATTCAAAATCAAAGCTTTTGGTAAGAATTTAACCCTTAATCTATGAATTTGAGATGATTAGTATGTGAATTCAAGACAACTAGGTGGATTAATACAAGATTTGAGGTAAAGGTGTTGGATTGTGGATTAGATCATATATGCAAGCATGAATTCATCATGGTTTCTCAATTTGAGCATAATTCATGCAGTTTAAGTTTGAATTTAGAGTTTTCTTGAACATACATGCATAATTCAAGGGATTTTGAAGGTGAAATTCACATACATGCATGAATTACCAAGGTTTGAAGGAGAATTGCATACTTTTGAAGCTTTGAAAAGAATTTGGACTATGAATGGTAAATTCTTGGAATTTTGAGCATAAGATTTGAAATTTATTTTGAAATCATGCTTTTGGAAGTGTTTATATGCTTTAGAACATGACATGCAAAGATTTTGGTATTTAAACTTGGGTTTTGAAGTTTAAACACAATTCCAAAATTTCCAGAATCTGGTTGCATCGCTCGAGCGAAGCTTTTGTTGCTCGAGCGCACTTTCAATGTGAAACCCCGTATTTTTGTATAATAAAAATAATATATATATTTTTAATTTTCTCAAATAATTATTCACAATATTTTGAATTTAATATTCTGTTTATTTTTATACTGAAAGTTTATTCAAAATAAAATGAAATAAAATATTTTTGACTTTATATTATTACTCAATATTAATTTCTGAGCCGTATGATATTTTTATTATATTTTTCTCTATATTTTTTTGTAATCAAATTACATTGAAACCTAATATTTTCTGTACTAAAATTCAATCAGAAACCATGGGCTTGCTCCTCATGTTTTCTCACCTTCCACCTTCCACCTTCCACGTGCAATCATTTTCTGTAAAGAAAATGCGGTGGACATGCGAGCTATACACCTCCCTTCTTCTTTCTAATTTGTCTTCATCATAAATTGAGCCTAACTTTTCCTTACATTTCCTCATCTTTGGCTTCACTTCTAGTTTCATTCTTCTCTCCCTCTCCGTTTCATCTTTCTCTATCTTTCTCGGTTCTCTCTCTTTCCTCCCCCTCTCATTCTCAAAACTCTCTTTCTCCTTCCTTATCTATGTTTTTCTTCCTCCCCCGACCTCCATAGCCATGGCCTCAACCCATAGTATCACCATCCGAACCACCAACCCGCGAACTTCACCACCATTGGCGCACCGTCGGACCGCCACCACCACCTGTTGGCTCCATCCACTACCCACATGGTAAGGAGCCTACCATCCACATGGTATGAGTGGCACCATGTGGTAAAAGAAGCTGGTGGGGCAACACCAACTCACTAAAGGAAGATAGTGAGGGTGGCACCACCTTTGGCTAATTATGGCTATCACTTCACCTACTCCTCCTCTCTTGGTTATAAATTGAGATGAGTGAGGAGGGGTTGAACAGAGAGATATAGGAGTGATACACATAGGAGAGTATAATCTGTGAGTGAGAGTTCTATAGAGAGTTATG
The DNA here is from genome assembly GCF_004153795.1 of Camellia sinensis. Classification (NCBI taxonomy): domain Eukaryota; kingdom Viridiplantae; phylum Streptophyta; class Magnoliopsida; order Ericales; family Theaceae; genus Camellia; species Camellia sinensis. The sequence continues at coordinate 313,642 of NW_021028919.1, forward strand.
AGGTGTGAGTTCTGTAATCTCCCTCCGAAATAATTCTATAGTGGATACCTCTCCGTGGACGTAGGCAATTGTCGAACCACGTAAGTTTTCTTGTGTTATTGTGTGGAATTGATTTCTGGTGTCCTATAGTCCTAACAAGTGGTATCAGAGCCTCGTCGGTCACGTTTCAAAACAAAAACAGAGTGTTGTTCGAAACTGTCCAGAAATCAAGTTGCTCAAAATATAGATTTGAGTATACCAGGAGCAAGGTCTCAACGAGAGGAGTCCAAAACTGCAAAGAACAGCCCCAGAAGAGGTCAAACGCGCTCTCATGCACTTCCTGAAGTTAGCGAATGAAGCCCACTCTTCCCATGCACTACCACGCGCCGAACAGCAGATGGAGCGTCACTCCACTCGCATGCACGGGCCCCACACACAGCTTAAGGAAGAAGACGACCGCGTGGCAGCCACGTCATTGCCATGCATTGTCACGTCAGTGCCACGTGTGCCCACGTGTCTGACACGTCAGCTCCATTGACCAAGCCGCTGGCCGAGTGACTAAGCCGTGCCGAAGCCGAGCCGCCGAGCCAGATTCGCGCCGTTGACTAGAGCTGCGACGCTTCCAGGCCGCATTGACCATCCGTTGACTTAGCCGAGCAGGGGAAATCATCCGATGCTTTTCAGGCACACTAGATTCCGCAGATCTGAACTGTCCAAACTGTTTTGGCTTTATCAGAGCCATTCTGAGTCTGTTTTTGACGATCCAATAGTGGTTTTCAACTATTTGGAGTATTCCAAACACATCCGTATGGTCAGATTTTTTCATTCAGATTTTCCTGTAAAAAGACAGTATACGATGGAGGATTCCACATCAACTGCAGAATCTATGTTCAAGTTAACTCCTTCCAATTATGCAATTTGGAAGTCACGGATGGAAGACATTCTGTTTTTAAAAGACTTGTTTGACCCCATTTTTATAAAGGGGGTTAAACCTGAATGAGTGAAAGATGATGACTGGATAAAGATGAACCGCAAGACTATCGCTTGTATCAGACAATGGATAGATTACATCGTGTTCCATCATGTTGCTGAAGAGACAGATGCCTATGCTCTTTGGACAATGTTAAACGACATGTACTAGTCAAAGACCGCCCGAAACAAAGCCTTGGTGATGAGAAGGCTAGTAAATCTGAAGTTGAAGAATGGTGTGTCTATCACCGAGTACACCGGTGAATTCAAAAATCTGGTGAATCAACGTGCAACCGTCAAGATGCGCTTGGACGATGAAATGCAAGTCGTACTACTGCTCAGTTCTTTACCGGACAGCTGGGAGACATTGGTGGTTTCTCTCAGCACCTCTGCACCAGAAGGGAAACTGACCATGAGTATGGTCACAGACGCCATGTACAATGAAGAAACAAGAAGGAAAGACATGGGAGGTAATCAATCCCATAATCAGTCTCATGCTCTTGTCACAGAAGATAGAGGCAGAGATAGAGGTAAAGGAAGAGGTAAAGGAAGAGGTAGAGGAAGAAACAAGAGTAGAGGCAGCTGGAACAACAGGAGTAAATCCAGAGACAACAAAGGTCGAGGTAACTCCAGCTTCACTTGCTTTCACTGTGGCCAGGAGGGTCACATAAAAAGAAACTGCCCAAACCAGAAAGAGAAAGGCCAAAGTAGTAAGTCAAAAGGAGATGAGAACACAACAGCCACAACAACTGATGAAATACTTCTTGCAGTTGGTGAAGAGGAAGATTGCCTTCATGTGGCTGACCACAGCTACACAGAATGGGTGATAGACACAGCTGCATCCTATCACTCCACTTCCCACAGAGTACTCTTCAGCTCGTACAACGTAAGAGATTTTGGCACTGTTTGAATGGGGAATTCTAGCTATTCGAAGATTGTGGGTAAGCCACAACAACTGATGAAATACTTCTTGCAGTTGGTGAAGAGGAAGATTGCCTTCACGTGGCTGACCACAGCTACACAGAATGGGTGATAGACACAACTGCATCCTATCTCTCCACTTCCCACAGAGTACTCTTTAGCTCGTACAACGTAAGAGATTTTGGCACTGTTTGAATGGGGAATTCTAGCTATTCGAAGATTGTGGGTATTGGCAACATTAGCATTCAGACTAATGTCGGGAACAAGCTGGTTCTCAAAGATGTGAGGCATGTTCTAGATTTGCGCCTCAATCTTATCTCCAGAAGCGCCCTGGACCGACAGGGCTATATAAGTACATTCAGAAATGGCCGTTGAAAACTGACAGGAGGAGCTTTGACAATCGCCAAAGGAGAGATGTCTTCAAGACTGTATAAAACTCAAACGAAGATCTGTCTGGAAAGTCTTAATGCAGTAGAAGAAAAAAGTCACCGGACTTATGGCACAGAAGACTGGCTCACATGAGTGAGAAGGGATTGCATCTATTGGCAAAGCAATCCAGAATACCCTTATCCAAAGGGAGTGCTTTGAAGACATGTGATCATTGCCTTTATGGCAAGCAACATCGAGTATCATTCAGTTCAACGAGCAAGAGGAAAACAGAAGTGCTCAATATGGTATACTCGAATATTTGTGGCCCAATCGACGTGGAGTCACATGGCGGCCGCAAGTATTTTCTGACTTTCATTGATGATGCATCAAAGAAGTTGTGGGTGTATTTCCTGAAGACAAAGGATGAGGTATTTCAGTACTTTCAAGAGTTCTATGCAATGGTGGAAAGAGAGACAGGGAAGAAGTTGAAATGTCTTCGCACAAACAATGGAGGCGAGTACATTTCCAATGCTTTTGCAGCATATTGTGCCAGCAAAGGTATCCGGCACGAGATAACAGTTCCCAGCACCCCACAACACAATGGTGTGGCAGAAAGGATGAACCGCACTATTATGGAAAGAGTCAGATGTATGCTCAAAATGGAAAAATTGCCAAAGTCATTATGGACTGAAGCCGCCCGTACAGCCTGTTACCTCATCAACAGGTCGCCTTCAATCTCGTTGAATTTTGCAATACCTGAGGAAGTCTGATCTAGAAGAAAGGTATCATATTCTCACTTGAGAGTCTTCGGGTGTAAGGCCTTTGCACACATCTCCAAGGAAAACAGACAGAAGCTTGATGACAAGTCTACTCTACGCATATTTGTGGGATATTCAGATGCAGCATTTGGGTACAAGGTATGGGACCCAGTGAACAAGAAGATGTTCAGGAGCAGAGATGTTGTGTTCCAAGAAGACCAGACAGTAACAGATTTTAAGAAATTTGCAAAGTCTAGAGATGTCATCACTCCAAACTTGTTTCCATCTCCCAAGCCATTACAAAATACTAGATGTGATGATGTGCAACAAGAAGTGCCAGAGTTGCAGGATCCTATGCCAGAAATTGAGGATCATGAGGAAAGAGATGAAGATCCGGATGAAGAGGGTGTTGAGCAGGGGGAGCAATCCCCTCAATCAGAGGCAACTGGGCCTCAGTTGTGGAGATCTGGAAGAGCTGCCGTGCCATCAACCAAATATCCCGCTTCTCAATATATTCTGATTACTGATGAGGGGGAGCCCGAGAGTTTTTCAGAAGCTAAGAATCATACAGAGAAAGACTGTTGGATGCAAGCCATGAAGGAGGAGATGTGTTCTTTGCAGAAGAACCACACTTATGAGCTTGTTCCACTTCCAAGAGACAGGAGAGCCTTGAAGAACAAATGGGTGTATAAGTTGAAGAAAGATGGAAATGGTAAACTATTGTAGCATAAAGCTCGTTTGGTGGTCAAAGGCTTTGGGCAGAAGAAAGGAATTGATTTTGATGAGATCTTCTCCCCAGTTGTGAAGATGACTTCTATTCGAGTAGCTCTGGGATTAGCAGCTCGCTTGAATCTGGAAGTAGAACAAATGGATGTCAAGACTGCCTTTCTCCATGGTGAGTTTGAGGAAGAGATCTACATGGAGCAACCAGAAGGATTTGAAGTTAAAGGAAAACAGAAACTAGTCTGCAAACTGAAGAAAAGTCTCTACGGCCTAAAACAGGCATCGAGACAATGGTACAAGAAGTTTGATTCATTTATGGTGGATCACGAGTACACAAGAATGGTGGTAGACCAGTGTGTATATTTTCGAAGGTTTTCGAATGGAAACTTCATTATCTTACTGCTATATGTCGATGATATGCTGATCATTGGACATGATACTACTATGATCAACAAGTTGAAAAAGACTTGTCGCAGTACTTTGACATGAAGAATTTAGGCCCAGCACAACAAATTTTGGGCATGAAGATTGTTCGTGACAAGAAAGCCAAGAAGATATGGCCGTCACAGGAGAAATATGTTGAACGAGTAATTGAAAGGTTCAACATAAAAGATGCCAAGCCAGTTAGCACACCACAGGCCAACCATTTCAATATGGCAAAGCGTTCGCGTCCCACGACTAGCTCTGAAAGGAAAGAAATTGAGGCAATCCCTTATTCTTTCGCAGTAGGAAGTTTAATGTATGCAATGGTGTGTACCCACCCAGATATAGCTCACGCAGTTGGTGTTGTGAGTAGATTCCTCGCCAATCTAGGAAATGAGCATTGGGAGGTCATCAAATGGATTCTTCGATACTTGAAGGGAACTTCAAAGATGTGTTTATGTTTCGGGGGAGCTAAACCAATTTTGGAGGGTTTTACAGATGTCGATATGGCTGGTGATCTTGATGGTAGAAAGTCTACATCAGGATTTCTATTTACCTTTGCAGGGGGAGCTATTTCATAGCAGTCCAAACTATAAAAATGTGTTACTTTATCTACAACAAAGGCAGAGTACATTGCTGCCGCAGATGCTGGAAAAGAAATGTTGTGGTTAAAGCGGTTTCTCCAAGAATTGGGTCTACAGTAAGAAGAATACAAGGTACATTGTGATAGTCAAAGTGCAATTGATTTGAGCAAGAATTTCATGTACCATTCACGTACAAAACACATTGATGTTCGATATCATTGGATACGAGAAGTGATGGAAAAGCAGTTGATGAAGTTAGTGAAGATTCACACAGACAAGAATCCTTCTGACATGATGACCAAGGGTGTCACTAGAGACAAACTGGAAGTTTGCAAGCATTTGACCGGGATGGACTTCAAGTGAGAAGTCAGTTGTCCATGTGGGCGTGGAGGGGGAGAATTGTTGGCTCCATTTACTACCCACATCGTAAGGAGCCCACCATCCACATGGTATGAGTGGCACCATGTGGTAAAGGAAGTTGGTGGGGCAACACCAACTCACTAAAGGAAGATAGTGAGGGTGGCACCGCCTTTGGCTAATTATGGCTATCACTTCACATACTCCTCCTCTCTTGGTTATAAATTGAGATGAGTGAGGAGAGGTTGAACAGAGAGATATAGGAATGATACACAGATGAGAGTATAATCTGTGAGTGAGAGTCTATAGAGAGTTGTGATGTGTGAGTTCTGTAATCTCCCTCCGGAATAATTCTATAGTGGATACCTCTCCGTGGACGTAGGCAATTACCGAACCACGTAAATCTTCTTGTGTTATTGTGTGGAATTGATTTCTGGTGTCCTATAGTCCTAACAGCACCATCACCTATTTCCATTATCATTTAGAACCACCATTCACAAAGTGTTGTAGGTAAAGAAAGAGAAGAAGAAAGAAGATGGAGGAGAAAGAAACAAAGTTAGAGAAGTTTATTTTGAATTTCAATAGTTGGTTTTTGGCTTACTTTCGGCATGCCAAAACCATCCATTCCGGGAAGAAGTGAGAAAAATAGGCCATGTAAGATGAAGTACGAAGTAAATTGAAGAGATTGGCGAAAGAATGAAGTAAAACCGTTAAGAATTAAGAAAGTTATGGGGTCCGAAAGATGGTTCGAAAAAATGTCCGAGACGGTAGGAAAATAATCTTATTTTTCGTCAAATTTTGGAGATCTGATGGCATGCAAAAAGAGATGGAACGAGGCGTGTGAGTAGTGAACCAAAAACTAGGCCGTGAGGTAAATCCAATGACAAAAAAATAAGATAAAACGGAGTTACGATAAAGAAGATACAAGCATTTGAACTGGTGACATTGAAACTAAAATTCTGGGTCTTCTGTTCGTGCATGCTATGACTGTTGGAGAAGATGAATTGAATTTTATCCAGTGTTTCTTGGCCCATGGTGCTACGGTGTATTCTAGTACCTTTAGGTTAATCGAGTGGTCTTATGACTTTGAGGATGACCACCCTTAGATTTTCCGACGTGTAGAATCCATTTTTGGGGTTAGATCTTTCAAATTCTAAGTCTAAGATGATGATCAACAACTAAAAGTTCTAAGAGAATCCAATGGAAGATCAACGGTGAGATCGCGTCTGATAAATGTGAAATTTCAGCAAGACGATCATAGAGCCAGGACGGTCATATCTTACGATCAGAATCATAAATCAAATTTGGACGATAAATCGTTAGCTACCTAACATAGTAAAAAAACCCTCTCAACCCTCTCATTTTTTTTTTATTTAAAATTTTCAGATTATATATATATGATAAATTGTCTAAACTTGTAGCTATGATTTTATTTATAATTTTATGATGGTATATTAAATATTGATAGTCTGAAAATCATGATAATATTGTGAAATTTGGACTTGCATGTGTAGTTTATGCCATTAAAAAGATTATTGAATATGTTATTTGGCCCTTTAAATCTGCCAGAAAGTTGTACGAATTTTTAAAAAATTTTATACTCAAAATTTGAAGATGATTTCTTCTATAAAGTTGTTTATAATGATGTCTAGTTCATCCACAAAAGTTTTTCAACAATTATTGAGTTTTGTACGAATTTATACAAATTTTTAACCAAATTTGGCGCAACAGGCAGATTTCACTATGTGTTTGAAAAATCATTAAAAATTTTATATTAAACCAAATCTAGTAATTTCTAGCAAAAAATGAAATTTGAGAAGTCTAGTTTCATAATAAATTTTTATATTATGGAATTGATTTCTAAATTTAAGTATGGAATTAATTTAAGAAAATGTGATAAATCTGTGTCATGAACATTCCTGGAATTTTTAAGAATTATTTATAATTTAGTTTTGGAAAATGCTTTCTGAAAAATGACCATAACATGTTTATTGAGTATTCTGCAGATTGAAATGAATTTTAGAGTTGTATAAGTAATTTATTTATAATTTTATTTGCAAGATATACATTCTGAAAATTTTGGCAGATTAAGGAGGAATCAAAAAATTATCTCTTCAATTGTTTCTTTAGACTAAAATTTAATATTGTGCTAATCTAATTTTGTAGATTAAAAATCCATGCATGTGTATGATTATGATTTATATCTTTTTGGTATCTACATTATTATTTCATACCATAGTTTAAATAAATTGTTTATTTAAATTTTGTACAACCGTTTATTATTGTGTGACATGTGTAATATTTTATGTTTGGATTTTAATGAGTTGGTATAACATTATTGGTAATTAAATTTTGAATTATTGTGAATATCTCAATGAGTAAAGAGACATGAAATTTAGCCAATGATACATTTAAAATGTAAAAGTGACGGGGTGAGCCCGGTTTGGAATCTTGCACAAGTGAGTTACGAACCCTAACATGGCATGGGAAGGTATTTCGACTCTTATCAGTGTAGGCGATGTAAGGTTGGTGGTGCGAGTGTCACAACATAGATCGTTTCCTTGGGGCAAACCGTGATGTCATGACTCAGGTACGTAATTCTGGTACGTGGGCATCATTGGTAGTTACATTAAGTAACATTTAAATAATTGATCAAGGGGGAGTCAAAATTGCCCGTGGCCATTGCTTAGTGGTTGAATGGAAATAGTACTCCGCGGGGAGTTACTTAAACTTATTTGATAAACTAAATCTATGAGAATTTAAAAAGAAAAGTGGCCATTTTCCTTATGATGAAATACTGCCTCTGTTGTCATTTTTATTTATTTATCATCTATTGTTATTATTTCAACTGATGACATTCCTGTTATGCTTATTAAATGCTACCTGTTATTCGGTTACTACGCATTATTCATTGTGAGTATTATTATTGGGGTGGGTATTCCGGGTTGTAGTATCTTATTGAGCTCGTCGCTCATTGGCATCCTCGTTGCCCTGGCGTTTCATGCCAGGTACCGAAAAAACCGAAAGAAACACCGAGGTGTTGGAAAACAACATTCAACCCTGATTAGCTTGAAGCATGCCAAAGTTCCATGAACCATTTTTCTGAGTTTTCTAGTTTTTCTCTAGTTTTTTTTTTTAAATTTGTGTACTAAGACAAAGTTTTAAGTTGACTGGAGTTGTAATTTAAGAACTTTTAGTTTTGGTGTTGTTAATTAATGGATGATGGTAAATTTGGTGGCAACATTGATGAGAATTCTTAATTAAGAAAATTGATGTTAAGTTTTAAACCTTATTATGATGTCTCCAAATTTTGGGGCGTCACCTTCAAGGCTCTCAATATTTTTGCAGTTGTATGTAGTTGGCTTGAGTGACCAAGTGTGTGCTCGAGCAAACTCACTTTTGTACAACTCATGGCTCAAGCAATCAAAAAGTTGATTTGAGCCTAGATTTTCATCATCCAAAAGTTTTGTAGAGTTTTGTAGACCGCTCGAGCAACTAAAGTTGCGCTCGAGCAAACTACTCTGTGTTCAGCATTTTCGAAATACATTTATAAGTGCATAATTTCATCCTTATTCCATTATAAGCATTCTTAAGCCATTGTTCAGACAACAATAATGAGGAAATGAGTTAAAAACACGCTAAGGAGGATTGGATTAAGTGAATATCATTTGGGAATGAGTGTTTTAATGAGAATCTGTTATGTGTTTGTGTAGGTCACGTATAGCTATCTGTCCAATCTGTTCGAGGAGCCATTTGTGAGTAACAACTCTATAAATATATGTTTGATTTATAAGTATTTTATGATTTATAAGTTATACTCTGTTTCTGAAATGATATTTTCTGAATGAATGAATTATTGTCCATTTTCTGAAATGTATTCACGGCATGCTTAACATCTGTTATCTGTTATCAAAGATCTTTTTGGGTTGCAATCATGGAACTATCTGTTAAACCTTAATGGTTATCTGTCTGGATTAAGCATAATCATCTGTCTGATCTGAACAGGTTTTTTAAGACCATCTGCTCTGTTAGCTAATAGATGTACCACGTATGACTGATTATAAGTTTGATTATGAATCTGATTCTATTATGATCTAAAACTCTAATTTCTGAATTTGTAATTAGGACATCGTTTATAAACCCTTTACTTTGTTGTTATTCACTGGGCTCCAACTCACTTCTATATTTATGTATGTAGTTGACCAAGTGCTTGATCAAGCTTAGATGCATTAGTCTAGATTCTGTTTTGTCAGTCAACCTTTGTGCCTCACGTAAAAGTCCCAGATACGCCGTGTTATAGGGCTTTTGTGTTCAAGGATTAAATCTTCGCTTTCTTTTGTTAAGATGTTTGAATTTAAGGACAAGTTTCTATATATAAGGTTTAATCCCTTTTGATTGATTGCATTATGAGAATGACGTAATGTTGATGTAATGATATATGTTTATAAATTTGTAAAATTCTTCTGTCTTATATATATCTGCACAACTCATTGAACGATACATTTTGTTTATTTGCTTCTACTAGCCTCTATTATTATGAGTCTGTTAGGATTATTAGCCGGTTACCTCACCAATCCCTTGAGGCAGGGGTTAGGTCATGATAGAGATCATGCGTAAAAAAATCAGGTCAATTGAACATTGGGAACCATTCAATTGGAACATATTTGTCTAAAAATTAATTAACGAACACCATAATTTTGAAAACGGTCCATTAATTTATTTTTTTTTATAGATAAATGAGTGATTTTCGATGTCTAATCAACTTAATTTTTTTTTATGCATGATTTTTTTAAACGGTTCTACAAAATAAATAATTTAAATTATTGTGACGGGCTCAAAATAGATTTACAGTACGGCCAGACAGAACCATTCAATTGAATATCCCAATTGAAAAGAATCTAATCCCAATATATAAATAGAGTGATTGCAATCCACCAAAAACAAGCTTTAGAAGAGTGATTATTTGATAGCCACATATTTGTCTAAAAATTAATTAACGGACAGCACAATTTTTAAGGTGATCCATTAAATTTTTTTTCAGATAAATGAGTGATTTTCGATGCGTAATCAACTTAATTTTTTGTAATCAACTTAATTTTTTGTATGCATAATTTTTTTAAACGGTTCTTTAAAAAAAATAATTTAAATTATTGTGACAGGCTCAAAATAGACTTACAGTAGGCCAAACAGAACCATTTAGTTGAATATCCCAATTCAAAAGAATCTAATCCCAATATATAAATAAAGTGATTGCAATCCACCAAAAACAAGTTTTAGAAGAGTGATTATTTGATAGCCTTAAAATAGTGCTCTACACCGTTTAACACATGACATTTGAGATGTTTTCTCTCCTAAACCAAGCAACAAATATGGGTCTCACGTATTGATCAAAAAAATTCAAAAGAGCAAATACTACATACCTACATTTTTAAATTCATATTACAACTTACAATAATATATTAAGGAAGTTAAGTCTCATGCCATTGAGAGTGTATAAGAAAGTAAAAGTTGATATAATTTCACATCATTATTAGTATAATTATAAATATATATATCTATATATATATATATTAGCCTTAAACATTTTTCAAATTAAAATGCGTAGACTTGACTAAGACCTTATTTTCCAGCCTTAAGGGTTAAGGAATGAATCTCACGTATACACACGATAAAAAGCAGACTAGTCCTTTTTTTTTTTTTTTTTTTTTTTTTTTTTGGTACGACGAAATAAAAAGGAGGGAACACCCACCCAAAAAAGAAATAAAATGGAAAAATTGCAAATCCATTGAGCATTGAAAAAAAAAAAATAAAAAAAAAATAAACTACAAATCATTTTGTTTGGTTTTCATTTCCAGAATTTACTTTTATAAAAATTTTACTTTTTTATGTTCTGTATTTTTTTTATTTTGACTGAATTTTTTAATATTTTAAGAATTTTTTTAATTTTTAAACACACCTAACATAAATACACTTAAAAAAGTATAATATTTGTGATTTTTTTTAAAAAAAAAATCATTAAATGCCAAAAATATAAAAAAAAAATATGAAAATTCAGTACATTTACAAATTTTATGTATTTATTAATTTTTTAAAATATTTTTTCACAAATATTTTATTATTTAGATATATCTAAATAAGGTGCATCCAAAAAAGAAAAAAAAATGATTAAAATTTAAAAAATATTTACTAAAAATAAAAAAACACGAAAAATAAAAAATTAAATTTAAAAAATTAAAACCAAAGACATTGAAGAAATTTTTTTTTTTACGTGCAACTTTGACACACAAGTCATGTTGCACCAAATACAAGACAAATACAAGAATAAATTTACATCCTATACCAAATAAATAAATAATTCCAACATCATAGAAATGTATATTTTTTTTTTCCACTATTTCTTTTTTTTTTTTTGTTACAGGAAAATCCTCCCTACCCTCTCGCAGGTTCAAAGTAGCGCTCCTTACAGAGATCACCAAGATGTCCTGTTTTTTCCACTATTCCACTAATATACAATTTTCCTAATGAAAAGTAGCCATGTTTTCAACCTTTACTATAAAGGCCCTGTTTGGTAGAGCTATGGAAAAATGCTTATAGCTTATACCTTAACAGCTTATAACTTATAACTATGAACATAAGCTGATTTCTAACTTATAAATTAAGCTTCTCCTGCCCCACTCAAAGAATAAGCTGATTTCTGACTTACAAAAAGCTATAAGCTATAAGCTATAAGCTTAAGTTAAACCAAACACATCAAAATAACTTAAATTAAGCTGAAAGCTGAAATAAGCTGAAAAAAAGCTGTACCAAACAGGGCTAAAGCCTCCCTTCTCTTTCTCACTCAATATAGCTCCTTCCTGGTAGGTTCTGCTTCTCTGCACCACAGATCTCGCTAGATCTGTGATTACCAAAAATTGTTTAGTGCGAATTCGTCAGTAAAAAAGTAGATTCTGCAATTTCGGCTCTATACACAGTCTGGCCACGAAGGTGACTACTTTCTTTTTTATATTTTTGTAAAATTACACTATGTGAGTGATTTTCCTATCACACTGCCTGATTCAGTATTCAGCTGGAGAACACTGGCAGAATAGATGACACTTGGGCTAACCTGTAACAGAAAGAGAAGATTCTGGCGGTGGTTCGTCTACCCGGGGGCACTCCGACGATCAAGTCAGCATATCTCTCAAAGATAATCAATAATGCTAATCTCACTAGACAGAATAAAAGTTGCGTACCTTAGACCCATGGGGGTGCCTCTCTTTTATAGCAAACTCAATCCTAATCCCAATAGAAGCCTGACTTCTATGGATTCATGTTCAGTACTTACTTTGGACTCCTCAAGAGATAAAGATAAACTCTCTAAGAGTTTTATTCCTTATCTTGGCTAAGTCTCCTCTTTATTTTAGAACTCTTGTCCCTTTTCCCTTATCCGCTTATCTCGGATTCTGATATCTTCGGAGATAACCTCGGCCTAACCGAGATGACCTCGGCATAACGACCAGGACACGTGACACCTCGGCTGACACGTCGGCGTCACCTTGCCACGTGTTGGCACTCAAAAATATATCCCCACATACACTAACTACCATTTAGGTCTGCAAGTTTAGCATAATTATTTTTATGCTATGTTTGATTTATTAATTTGAGTAGCGATTTAGGTTAGAAAAGAAAAGGAAAATATATGTGACTATTTTTTTTTTTTTCATTTCTTTTTCAAATTTTTACCCAAATTCATAAATAAAATTAAAAAAAAAAAAGCTTTGAGTTTTACAGTGTTTGAATTATAAATTTGGATAGAAAGTGAAAAAAAGAAGCGAAAAAGTAAGTCAAGTCTATATAATCCAAGTGCTAAGGTTTAAATTCACATAGTTAGTCCTTTTCATAAGTAACTCATTAGTTATATAAATAAATAAATAATTTTGTTATTTTTTTTATACTGAAATGTATATATATATATATATTAACTTGTTGATTTATGTATTTACATTTAGTTTTAGTCACTTTAATCTTTCTGAAAGGGAGATTAGTATAATTATACTAAAGTTATGTTGTTCAAAAAAAAAATTATACTAAAGTTATAGGATTTATTGTATTTTATCTAAATCTCTGAAGTGATTAGTGTAATTTATCCTAAATATATTTATATTAGTGAATAAATGCTCTTTTATTTTATTTATTTATTTATTTTTTGTCTGTCTTAATTTATTTTATACTTTTCATTGTTTGAGTTAATTTATAAATTCATATCCTCTAAAATATGATTTTTTGTGGAGAGATTTTAGTGTGATTTTCTAGATGACTTGATATTTATTCTGCAACAGTACTAAGGTTTATTTGTTTATGAGTACAGTAGTATTAAGTGGAGGATAAAATAATATTAAGGGTAAATCACAAATACATTCCCTAAAATTTGATTAAAATACAAATCGCTCCTGTAGTTCTGAAAATTACATTTCATCTCCTGAGATTTCTAATTTCATAACAAATCACCCTTTTTATTAATAAATCAGCAAATCAATTAACAGTTTTTAACGATGTTAGAAATATGTTTCAATTAATAATTTAAGTAATTTTATTATTATATAAGAGAGCAATTATGAATTTTTTTTTTTTAGTTAATTCTGTCAAATAAATTTTTTTAACAACGGGTGTTTGTTATTTTTCAAACCACAGAGGGCAATCTGTATTTTAAGCAAATCTCAGGAGTGTATTTGTAATTTATCCTAATATTGATAGGAAAATTCTATTATACACATCTCATACCACAGACACGTTTAGTTACATTATTATTTTGAAATATTTGTTTATGATTTTCTGTGTTTAGTTATGCTCAGAAATTATAAAATTATATTATTTTGTTGTGTAGTTAGAAGGTGCATATGGTACACATCCTTTGAGAGGGTGTACCATAGTCTTTCCCATATTAATAATATTGATAGTCACTTTAAAAAAATAAAATAAAATAAAATAAAAAAGTGTTTAAAAAAATCTAGAAATTTCAGACAATCAATGAAAATATGTTTATTTTTGTAAGATTATGTTTGAATTATAGATTTGGCTAACAAACTAAATCGTTACTGTGTGGTCGGACCTTGACAGAACAAAACCAACCCATTGTGATTTGTTGTGAAGGCCATGGCTTCCAACCAAACTGCTGAAGTGTCTGTGAGAATTCTGATAGATGAAGAGAACAACAGAGTAGTTTGTGCGGAAGCTGGTAATGATTTCGTCGACATTCTCTTCAGTTTCTTGACCTAACCGATAGGCACCATTGTCCGACTCATCTGCAACCAGCAAGCAGAGCTTGGCTGCATCAACAACTTGTATGGAAGCATAGAAAATCTCAGTATAACCAGTTTGTGGACTGATGCTTGCAAAGATATGCTGCTTCATCCGAGAAGTCCACTCAAACCCTTTTGCAGGGGCTTGAAAGTGAATGTCAATGATACAAAGCCTCTCAGGTACTTTATATGTTCTGATGTATGCATTCAAAGGTACCGCTCTGGATTTTTGAGTAATTATGCGAACGCAAGATGTAGTAGATGTTTGGAGTTGATGAGCACAGAGATTTCAGTAGTGGGTTCTGAATTCAGTGCCGATTCAATGGAAAAAAAAACAGATGGAATATTTGTCAAGCGATCCACAGCTTATATTGTTAGTGACAATCTTCAAGTAATGGTCAGCAGAACTGGAGCTCTAGTTGAATTGCTTGGCAATGTTGGCATCGAAGATGTAAATAGTCTCAATGAAAGGGTCCTGAAGGTTGGCTCAAAGGAGGTATGTTCAATACTGTGATTGTTTTGTGATCTATTTTTGTGCATGTAGAACTATAATATCTATAACCCTTAGTTTATGATAACGCGTTATAAAATTAAATTCAAATTTGCTTTCCATAACAATGGAGAAGTTAACCAAGATTCTAGTAGGGCATATTTGATTGACAGAATTAAAAGCAAACTAGTGCAATACCACTCGTGGGAAAACATCCCATTTTTCATCCAACATTTATATATAATTCTCTTCCCTTTATCCTATGCTATATCTTACCCTCATCAAACATAAACATCATATATACATGAGGCCATGGTTTATATGATTCCCATCCAATATTGCCACAAAAATCATATTTGGTAATCAAAAATATCTTTAAAGATGATTTGGCATTTGGTAGTTCATTCATTTCAAAACAAAACATTTTTTCATTGTGATTCATAATTTCAAAAAGGGCACCACCTATTCATTCTAGATTTAGGATACAAAATATTACATCTATGCTCGCTGCCTAGCAATTATTTGTTATGGCCTCTGATGTTCCAAAACAAATTATAGTTCTTTGGTATTCAGAATAATGTGTCCTAATTACTATGTACATATTGTTTTTACATTTTGAATCTGCTCGAGCACTCTTTGCTTTCTGACGGCGGTATTAACGGCGGTTTCGTTACCGCCGTTAATAGTATCTTTAACGGCGATAATGAAAACCGCCATTAAAAAAACCGCCGTTAATGCCCTGTTTTGGCGTAGTGTTCACCTTTGACGGATGTATTTTTGACTAACAAAAGATTCAACTCCAAAAGGAGTAAATTGCTCGAGCCAAGGGATCATCAATTCCTATCACAAAACATACCAGGAACGGCCACCGGTGAAAGTATGGCAGTGAAGATTATGGTAAGAAAATCTGATGGGAAGGCAATGTACGCCGAGGCCATGGAAGATTTCGTTGATCTTCTCTTAAGCTTCCTCACAATTCCCCTAGCAAATGTAGTTGGATGTTTGGATGGAGATTCTTCGTTGGGATGTGTAGGTAACTTGTTTAGCAGCATAAAAAGTTTGAACAACAAGTGGTTCGCGACACATAGAGTGCCATGGAGTGACTCTGATCAATGCTCAAACCACCTACAACTCGATGTTGGGCTTGTTTCGAAATTCAAGTGCTCCAGCCAGCCATTTCAACTACAAGAAAGAATTCCAAATTTTTATTATCATGACGGTGAATTGTCAACCAAGGTTTTGTGGCTGACATATAGAAGGCCTAGTGTCAATAATAGGTGGTTATCAGATATAACCTTAATTGACCCGAAGTCCCCTAAATGGGAAAGAAGTTTTGAAGAATTTGTGAAAAGGCCGGGATTATTCCTAGTATCTGACGGTTTGGTGGTGTTGCCATCTGCCGGTATCACTTCGAGCATCTCTTATCTGAAGGATTTAGATGTTTCTATTGATGATATGGAGGAGCATGTGATTAAAATCAACAAGCAAGAGGTATGATGTTGTTATATTTGCTAATAAATATGATGGGATTTCATTTCGCTTTGATTAATTATTAATTATTATAGTATTTAATTTTTTTTTCATGATGTCGGCATTGAACGGGTGATGCTATGGTACATTTTGGAGTACCATACATTTAGTTATGAACTTATATGATTTTATATCATGAGATATGTGATTGTAGTTATGAAATATATGATATTGGTTATCAACAAAATGGTGCTGGTTATGAGATATGGTTATGAGATAAGTGATGAGAGCTCATAACTAAGTTATGATTAATTTGATTATAGTTATGAACAAATATGATTTTAGCTCATAACTATAAAAAGTGACCTGCTTACCAGGTCACTTTTAATGATGTGGTTCAATCTGAGCCATTGATTTTCGATGTACCATACATTTTTTAAATAAAATGTACTATAGACTTTCCCGCATTGAACTTATTGAAGGCATCTTTGATCACTACATCAGGTTTAACAAGTGTCCTTGACCTTCATTTGAAGAAGCCTAAGCAAAAATCGTGACATTTTCATGAGACACGAAGTGAATTAGAAAGTTGGTGTGTTTAAATTCTGGACATTTTGATCAATCCATGCCTATGAACTTAATTATATTATTAACTAATGTAAGTTTTTTCCTTTATTAAGTGCTTTTCTTAAATTTTTTCCCCCTTTATCCAAATAAAAATGACAGAGATGACATAATAAAAAAAAAAAATTCTAAAAGAAGAGGGCAGCGGATCAAATTTCGTAGACACAGACATCAGTTCCGGCTATTGGAATTACTCACCTGCCTACTTCATTTGTCTATGTTATACAGAGTATCAGAAACGATAACTAACAATTTATTTTATTTTTTCCAAGGGGAAAAAATAAAGAAATCAATTTATACATCACTACTAAAAATCAGAACTTTTGCAACGGTCTTAAACGTCACAAAAGGTTCACATATAGTCGCAAAAGGCTTTTTAAGACGGAGTAGCGGCGGGAAATGGGAGGTGGCGGAAGGGGGCGTGGCAAAAAGTATTTGCAACGGTTACAACCCGTCACTTTCTTGTAGCGACAGTTAATCAATAGTTTTTGCGACGGTTTAACCTGATACAAAAAAAATAGAAAAAACTTCACTTTCAGTGACGATATTAGTTGCCGTCGCCAAAACTTTTTTAGTGACGGTATTCGACGTCTCAAAAAGTATTATTAGCGACGGTCTAAAACGTCGCAAAAAAAGTAAAATTAAATTAATATCATATTTGCGACAGTTTACGCCGTCGCTAAAAATTTGAACTAATATGCATATGCAAAATGTAAAGAAATGATAATTACATTAGCAACGGTTTATTATTGTCGCAATAAAATTATTTTCATAAAATCAATATATATTTTATTAATTCATTCCTTGTACAAATTATTAATATTTTTTAAAATAAAATACATCCACATCCACACCCACATTCATATTCACATTCACATTTACATTCACAAAATCATACCAAGAATAATATATATTTGTACCTTGTAACAATTGTCAACCTAATATTCTTTACAAAAAAATATAAAACATCCTCTAACAATCCTAATAATTTTTGATATTCAATAACTCAAATTTTTGTATCTAAAACAAAACAAAAGTATCGACAATACAAATAAATAAATAAAAAAACATATGCATTATATAACTTGTTTTGATATAAATAGTAAACTCCAATATCGATATGCGAAGATATCATCATGTACTCAACATGGTTGCATCTGCAAAAAGAAACAAAAATAAAAAATAAAAAAAAATTATAATATAATTAATTTTAAGCTTACAGAAAATGCAAAACATTTTATATTTATTTCAATAAATAAATAAATAAGATTGTAAACTCCAATATCGATATGCAAAGATATCATCATGTACTCAAAAGGGTTGCATCTACAAAAAGAAAAAAAGAAAAAAAACTAATCATTTACAGCTAGAAAAGGGTTAACTGTGCTAATGTTTGATTCTAATGTAATAGGTTCTTGGAGAGCCTAACAGAGATCAGGGTTTGCATTAACACAAGATAGGTGACAAGTAGCAGCCTAGCAGGGTTGAAGATGACACACTGTTTGATGCAGGTGCTATTTTGTTGAGGGTTTATTCTCACAAGACTTTGTGGAACAAAAAAATAACATATTTTCAATGTTTCTACATGACATTGACATCAACTTAACTTTTTTCCCCCTTCTTGCATTGATAACTTGGCTATTGAAATGGAGACTTGAAGTATGAATAGTGAATAATTAAACATATCATTAGAGTTTTATGGACCTGATTAGTAAGCATTTCTAATTCATTATTAAAAAGAGAAAAGAATGATTGAATCAATTTTACAGATATATATGAATATACTATGTATATATGAGTATCGAAATCAAAGAAATAGTGAAGAGAAATCATAATGGAATGGGTACCTCGAAATGCTCGGATTTTCAAAAAGACAATCGAAGCGATTGACTGGTTATCCAGAGTGTGGCGATGATCAAAGAAAACTCCGACTCATTGTTTGTTCTCATCAAAAACATATAGGAAAACAAATAAGCATAAAAAATCAAAAAGAAAAAAGAGATTGTGTTAGATTGTTTGGTGATATAAATAAGAATAGTTTAAATAATTTGATTATCTGAAATTTGAGAGGGGTGCTTAAAAGACCAACCAGAGTAATTTTCATTTGTAATAACACACAATATATATATATATATATACTTAAAAATGTTCTCACCTAGTTCCCAAACCATAGATTCTTTCAGGTGGTATAGTTACTCTTGCAAGCTCTCGTAGCAACACAACAACAAAGCATGGAGGAAAAACTTGTGTATGCTCTGGTTCAAGAAGGGGGGAAAAAAGCATAAGATATCGAAAACAAATCACTTGCAAAGAAAATAGAAAATAGGATGAACAAGTACTCAACACATAAGTATTTAAATTTGAAACTATATAGTCTTAGGCTGCACAAATTGACTGACAACAACTACTTATGAATAGCATTATTTATAATCTTCAACCAAACAACTATCTCTTAATACATTTAATAAAATACATATATACAAGCAAGTCCGCGATGAATTATAGACACATAAGCTCTAATTGGATTACTCACCCATTAGATTAATAACCCAAACAGCCATCACTCAAATACCTATGTACTTCAGTTAAGTTGCTTCTGAGTAAACTCAACCAAAATATAGTCCAATGACGAACACTAGAAACCTGTATGGTATAGACTATTATTGATAAGTAAATGCCATCGTACTTATCAAATAACCAACAAACATGTAATTCAAGTTAAGCATGTTCAGATAGTTTAAACAATTAGAGAGAGAGAGAGAAACCAACCTTTTCTAGGTCATCACTACCTTCACCTCGATGTGAGAAACGGTTATTTAGTACATCCAGGCAATGTGAAAATTGAACAAAATCATGCCTTAAGCAACATAGTTCTTGTTGTAGTATATCATTACGACATATTTCAAACTTAGCAACTTCTTTACATGTTTTACTTGCTTCTTTTTAAACTTTAGTTCTTTTCTCTACATCTTTATTATAGCAGTACCAATCATGATTCCAAGAACATAGCAAATAACATCAGCAAACTAATGAGAATTACTGAATAATATGGAAAAAGAAAATAGAGTAACACTCTGAATAATCAAAACTTATTGAACTTCTAAATGTTAAGTAATCTTGCAACATCAATCACCAAATGGAATATGCAGTGTCATCAGAAACTTCTAAGAAGATGGCTCCTCAAATTATAAAGATCATTCCAAAACTACTGGTTGTCTTGCACAAAGTGCCACTACAAATGTAACTAACTTAAGTCACATGATTTAGCTACTAAAAATACTCACTTAATTAACAGAGATGCCTTAATAATTGTAACACTCAAGAAAGTTCAATCAGTAGGAAAAACTACTCATTGTACAGTCAGGTGTGTTATGAACTATAAAAAAAAAAATGAAAAAACTTTTTTCATCCATTCCCCATTAACACTTTATAAACTAAAACTAAAATTCCAAATCACCACATTATTTCTACTTTTTCCAAGTGTTGAGGGTCAATGCTGTGAACAATAAAACAATAACTGGTCATTCATTGCTTATTAGTTATGGAGTAGAATTTCATATCTGTGACGTAGGTGGAAAAGAAAGATTGGGAAACAGGTCAACATCAAAATCTTGTGTCTCCAATAACCAATTCTGCCTTACAAAGAGGGCATGTGAATGAGATAGAAATAAAATTAAAAGGGCTGTGTCTACAGATATAATAAATTATGTACAATTCATTCCAATATAGAAGCACAAATAAGAACAAATATAGTATCCTTTGCATGCAAATCTGGAAAAACCTAGGCACATATTAAGTGCCAAAATAGTAAAGATACCAACTGCTAATGACAAGGAAAAGACATAAACGCCAGCCAAAAAGAAGAAGAAGAAAGATCCTTGAATAATTTATTAAAAAGAGAGGGATGAACATTTGGAAAAATTAAAAAGAAACAGAGAAGATCAGGATAAGTTCATTAAGTAGTGTTCAAAAATATCGTCACCCACATCATCAAGATTACCTCTGCTACTGTCACTATCAACTAAACAATTCATGGTTATATAAATGACATTAATAAAATCTAATTGGATAAGAATCCATCAATAGCAGTATTAACTCCACCCTAAAATCAAAGCCCTTTTTTCAATTGGAATTCCCAAATCAAATTATTATTTATTTATTGGTTCAATTGAAATCCTTCAAACAAAACCCTAGTTTCAATAACAAGAGACATGTGAGAGAGCTCTCAATATCATGCAAAAACCCCAAAATCAAAACCCTAATTTTTAACCCAATAATAGATTTGAAATAAATCAAGTAAAAAGCCTCAAATCAAAGCATAGAAAATCCTAATTTTTGAATTAAAAACCCTAATATTTTAAGTTTGGAGCATGAACCTATTGAATATGTTGAATGAATACCAACTTCTTGAATCCGAACTCAACCACTCCTCGGCGGTAGCGGCGGACGTGCAGGGGACAGGGCAGCGAGGATAGCGACTCCTCAACTCTTCGTCTTCTCTCTCTCTCTCTCTCTTGAAATATGTAACCAAGAGAATAGACATTATTGTTTTATTATTATTATTTTGAATTACCTCACCAAAATGGTAAGGCATTCATCTTCTTCAAGTGATCTCAACCCTTCGTTTTACATCATTTTTTTTTTTGTAAAAATAATTTTTTTTGCGACGGACTAACAACGAGCATCGCAAAAAAAAAAAAAAGACGGGTAACATACCGTCGTGTATAATATTACTTTTTGCCACGGTCTTGGATTTTCCATCTCAAATAGTGGTATTTAGTCGGTGCCTTTTTTGCGACAGTCAAATGTCGTCGCAAAAAAGATAATTTCAAGACAGTTTTTTTTGCCATTCCAAACCAAAAGATTGCTTTTTGCGACAATTTTGAAACCGTTGCAAAAAATTCCGTGTCAAAAGCCTCCTTTTCTAGTAGTGCATTTTTTTTTCATGTTCAATTTTTTTATATAAAAAAAAAAATTATGCGAAGGTATGTTTTGATTTTTACTTTTTTATTATTAATTTTTAACTTATAAAAATTTGTACCCAACAACCCTCACGTAGTTAAATTTGTTATAGATTAAAAGTTGATGGATAATCTATCATCTCATTGTGATACAATTGAGGGAGAAAATATTATACAAACCAACTTTTTACAATAATAACTAGTGGTTGTCAAAGGTGATATGTATGCAATTCGATTAAGTAGAAATAAAATAAAATATGTATTATATGTTGTATGTTACTTGATTAGTAAAAGTCTTTTAAAAAAAAATTCAAGGTTCAAGTACAGCTCCTCCTATTTATCTTTTTTTTTATATTTTAAATAGAAATAAGGCGGGAAAAATACAAACTCATGGAAAAGTTTACAAATTTAATTATTAATATTTATGAAGTTTTCATTAATTTGTAATTATTTTGTCCACACCCCACTGATGTGATATTTCCCCAAAGAAAAATGAGGGACGCATAGTATAAGGAGAAGTAAGTAAAGACTTGAACATCAAATTCAGCCTTCACTTAATATAATAATATAAATATTATAAATTTAAAAATTTTATTCAAAATTATTAATATATGACTCAAATTCATTTGATACTTGAACACCAAACAATACATCCACAAACCATACGCCTCTTTTCACAATAACTCTTTTTTGCTCATTTTTCTATGATTTGTAGACTTTTCTTTTTTACAAATTGTTATTACAAATCAAGTATGAATGTTAAAAAGTAAAATGGAACCCAATAAATAAATGAAACATCATTAAGAAGAAGTTCGATTTCTAAAACTCTTATATATTGTAATGAGTAATTCAAACGAGTGATTAGGACAAAGTAAAATAAATTTTTTTTTTCTCCTCCTCCAAACAAATGGTAAATATAGGCCTCGTTTGGGAAGTGACTATTTTAGTAGGCTATTTTAGTTTTTGGCTATTTTAAGTAGGCTAAAATTTTTGTGTTTGGGAAGATGATTGGATTTTTTTGTGGTTGGATGTGATGTTTGTGAGAGAAAAAGTGAAATGATTATGGGTTTGATGTGATATTTTGTCTTATTAGCTATTTTAGCCTATTTTGTCTTTTTGTGATTTTTAGCTTAAATTTGGCTATTTTTTTTCTTCCCAAACACCCCCATAATATATGAGGGACCGCATTATCTCCAATTGGGATATCCAATTGGATGATGCAGTCTGGCTCACTGTAGACTTATTTTGGGCCCATCTTAATGATTCAAACCGTTCAACTGTAAGGCTTTCCAAGGAGATTATAATATCCTCATTCCGTAATATGCTAATAATCAGTAATTATGAATGATATTTGGATTATAATATCCTCATTCTGTAAATGTTTAAGATGAAATTATCTGTTAATTGTGTGTTATGCATGATATTTGGATTTATGTCTGTTATCGTAGGATTATTTGTTGAGAATTCTACTTTACTATGGAAATTGAAGGCCTTAATGGCACTCGAAACTGAAATTGATTAGGTCAATAGGATTAGCATAATTTTTAGAACCACATGAAAATTTTAATTACAATTTTGTTAGGTTTTATTTCTTGGCAATCCCATTTGACGAAACTTCTTTCAGTTGTATTTATTTTCGCACATTTATTTCAGTGAGGCTATGAGTGTTTAGATGCGAATCCAACCCGAATTGTGCCTTTCAGAGAAGTTTGTGATGATAAATGCATTCAAAGTTGCATGTCCGATCATGTTATATTTTTCCAGTTTTTCCAGTTTTGGCCTTCCCGCTCGAGCGGGGAAAGGGACGCTTGAGCGGGGATTGGAAGCTCTCAGCATCTCTGCAGTCGCTTGAAAAAGTACTGGATGGTGTAATTCAACGCTCGAGCGTCAAAACCAAAGCTCGAGCGTGGAGCCTGTATGAAATCACAGATTTTACTGAAGACGCTCGAGCGGGCTGTTGGGCGCTCGAGCGGAGATCGCAAACCCAGATTTTCAGATTTGTTTAGGAGTTGGTTTTCTTCCCAATCTAGGATTACTTTTTGGTTCTCTATAAATACTTGGTTTTCTCCCAAAACTAGTATAATTTATTGTACTATCTCCAGATCTTCTTTTTGGATTCAAAGGTTTATATCTGGGGAAATTTTGTGAGTTTTCTTTGATGTTTTATTGAGTATTCAACTCATGGTTTAAAGAGAGTACATCAAAGGTTGTGTTTTGTTCTACAAAAGAGAGAGTGGTTCTTCAGTGGATTCTGAAGAATTCGAGCCTGAAGCTTTGGTGGATTCCGGGATGGCTCATCGTAAAGACAATTCCGAGGTGAAGACGGGTTAGAAGAGGCACATAGAGGTTGGTTCAATTAAGCGTGGATTCGCTAGGTAATTGAGAGTATACCTGTGTAATTCCTTTAAATCTTCTTAGTGGATTGTTCTTGTGGCTGTTGCCCGTGGTTTTTTTTTATCACAATTGGAGGTGTCCAATTGTGGTTTTTCCACGTAAAATCATTGTGTCTCTTTGTCTTGATTGTTTGATTGGGATTGTTATATTCTGCTTTAAATTGATACATAATCACAAATCAACATCTAGGAGGTTTCTAGATTTTTCAAATTTGATTCGGATTCAAAAAATTAAAATGAAATTAATTCGAATTAAGCAAGATTAATTAACTTAAGCTAATCTAGCCTATATAAGGCACTTATGAACTTAAGAACACATCATTACACTTCATCTTTGAGCAAAAACGTGTGGAGAGAGAGAGAGATAGAGAGAGAGAGAGAGAGAGATTGGAGTCAAGCTTAGAGGGAAAGAAGAGTTAGAATTAAGAAGGGAAAATGGAGAATTTAAGAGGATTTGAGAGATTAAGCCTCTACACTTCCAAAATCAAAGCTTTAGGTAAGAATTCAACCCTTAATCTATGAATTTGAGATGATTAGTATGTGAGTTCAAGAGAACTAGGTGGATTAGTACAAGATTTGTGGATTAAATCATACATGCAAGCATGAATTCACCATGGTTTCTCAATTTGAGCATAATTCATGTAGTTTAAGTTTGAATTTAGAGTTTTCTTGAACATACATGCATAATTCATGGGATTTTGGAGGTGAATTTCACATACATGCATGAATTACCAAGGTTGGAAGTAGAATTGCATACTTTTGAAGCTTTGAAAAGAATTTGGACTATGAATGGTAAATTCTTGAAATTTTGAGCATACAATTTGAAGTGTATTTTGAAATCATATTTTTGGAAGTGTTTATATGCTTTAGAAAATGACATGCAAAGATTTTGGCATTTAAACTTGGGTTTTGAAGTTCAAACACAATTCTGGAATTTCCAGAATCTAGTCGCATGTCCCAAGCACACTTTCAAGGCTCTCAGTATTTTTGCAGTTGCATGTAGTTGGCTCGAGTGACCAAGTGTGCGCTCGAGCGAACTCACTTTTGTACAGCTCATGGCTCGAGCAATCAGAAAATTGGCTCGAACCTAGATTTTTAGCATCCAAAAGTTTTGCATAAGTTTGCAGACTACTCGAGTGACCAAAGTTGCGCTCGAGCAAACTGCTCTGTTTTCAACATTTTTGAAATACATTCTTAATAGCATAATTTCATTCTCATTCTATTATAGGCATTCTTAAGCCATTGTTTAGACAACAATAATGAGAAAATGAATTAGAAACACATTAAAAAGGATTGGATTAAGTGAATATCGTTTGGAAATGTGTGTTTCAATGTGAATCTGTTATGTGTTTATATAGGTCACGCGCAACTATCTGTCTAATCTGTCTGAGGAGCCATCTGTGAGTAACAACTCTATAAAGATATGTTTGATTTATAAGTATTTTCTGATTTATAAGTTATACTTTGTTTCTGAAATGATATTTTCTGAATAAAAGAATGATTGTCCATTTTTTTAAATGTATTCGTGGCATGCTTAGCATCTGTTATCTGTTATCAAAGATCTTTATGGGTTCCAATCATGGATCTATTTGTTAAACCTTAATGGTTATCTGTCTGGATTCACTACAAGAAAAATGAGATTTAATGGCATTTTTTTAACGGCGTTTTATAACCGTCACATATTTTTTTAATCAAAACGGCATCGTTTTATAATTGAAGGTGTTTAAAAATGCCTCCAAATGCGGTGGGTACACGCGCTTCCACCGTGCTCTTTTTGAAACCCTTATTTTGATTCTATGCAAGAGAAACTCTGAATGTTACAACTCTTTCTCTCTCAACCCTTATACGCACATCTCTCTCTCTTTCTCTCTCTCTTAACCCTCTCGAAGCTCCATCGAAGCTCCATCTGCATCTGTGATTTCGAAGCTTCAGAGCGATTTCAAAGCTCCATCGCCACCACCATCTGCTCTCTCTCTCTCACTCTCAATTTAGATCTACTAAGCTTCATTTTTCCAAATTTCAAGGTAGCGAGCTCCACCGTCTCTCTCTCTCTCTCTCTAGATCTATGAAATCAATAGAGAGATCTATGAAATCAATGTTTGAAGACATTCTTACTTGATCCTTATTTGTAGAGACTCAGAGATTTAGTGATTTCAGAGCGATTTCGATTTTGAAGCTCCATCGCCACCACCATCTATACTTGCGATTTCGATTTCACTAAGGTGAGCTCCACCGTCCCTCTCTCTATCTCTCTCTATATATATATACCTACACTTTCTCTCTCTAAAACTCTCTCTTCTCGTCTTCCAGAAGCTCATATCTGAACTCTGACCCCTCGATTACTCGCATTTCAAGCTCTAATGGTGGCGAATAGTCTACTTTGGTTATGAACTTTAATCGGTACTCTCTTTCTCTCTCTCTCTCTCTCTCTCTCTCGCTCTCTCGCTCTCTCGCTCGCTCGCTCTCTCTATTTCTGTCGAATTTTACTGCATGTATAACATTTGAGTTCTTGGATTTGTGATTCAAAACTCCATCTTCAAATCCCTTTTTTCTCTCATTTCTTATCTGTTTATATATATATATGTATATATGTATGGTTTGATTTGTGTTCTCATTCTCAGATTGCATCTTATAAAGAGGGGTTCGGTTTGATCTTGTTCTTTTCCTTGCAATTTCAATCCGGGTCAAGAAAAATTGGCTATGGTAAAAACCTTATTGTTCTGATTGATGGAACTTGATTTAGATTTAATTTACTACTGTGGATTTGGGTTTTTCATTATTTGATTTAATTTGTTAGCTCTGTCATGCTATTTGTTTATTTTTTACTTTTGTTCCACAAGTTTGGTCATAAAAGAGAGATCTTCATTTTACAATTTCGACCAGTGTTTTTGGTGTCTTGTATCAAATAAAATGAACTTGAGACTTCAATGACATTGTTTGGTATCGTTTGATTTTGCTACTTTGGAATCTGAATTTCATAATTTTGCTTATGTTTGGTGTTTCATGGAATGAAATGGACTATAATTGCTTTAATTGCGTACAATTTTTTTGAAATTACAAATTGAAATTTCTTCTCTTTAGTTTTGTATTCATGTCTGTCTTCTGATTCTAAATGAACAACTGTGTAGTCCTCTTCCTACTGCTTTTGAAATCCTAAATAGCCTTAAGCTTTTGTTCTCCACTATGAAGTTGGGCAGAAATATGAGCCTCATTATGACTACTTTCTTGATGAGTTCAACACTAAAAATGGAGGCCAACGGAATTAGCACATAGATTCCTCCTAGAAAAAATTCTGATTTCTAGGTTATTTTCGAGCCTATTACAGTTATGGAGAAGCTGAGGCATTGACTGGTGATATTGAAGAAGATAGTCAGATTTTTGGGGAGGTCTTGAGAATCAAAAAGATTTTTGTTTATTGTCAAGATGAGGTTTGTCTTCATAACTTCTATCGAATCTTTCTCTTTTTATGTGAATTTAATTTTTATTTCTGTATGCTTTTGAATTTTTTTTTTTTGTGTAATTTAATTTTTTTTTTTTTTTTTTTTTTAATTTTTTTTTTTTTTTTTGTAAGAACTTTGACTGATAATGGGAGATTAAGCAGAAATTCCCTGTTACATTCTTATTGATAATTGTCAAGATAATGTTTGGCACTCTCTCTCATGAGAACATTACTGAGGAATTGTCAAGATAATGTTTGGCACTCTCTCTCATGAGAACATTACTGAGGAGGGTACAGCTTCCTAAGAGTTTTTGAACATATATGAGTATGGTCATTCATGTGTATATTAGCTTTTAGGCTATTAATTTTTGTGATGTGAGTCTGGGATCAGAATGCAAAGGATATGCTCTCTATCGTAGCTAAGAAATTAAGAAGAAATTAATGGCATATTCTATGTTGTTGGTGGATATGATGGAAGAAATTACTTGAGGCTGTTTATGAGATTGCCATGTTCATTCATCGCTGTCATAATCTCAACCTCTTCCAACAAGGGCATGTATGCTTCTATTACTTCTTTTTCTTCTATTATATCCATTTCATAATCTTTGTTGGGTTTTGGATAAATAAAACCATCTAGTGTTTGAACAAAGTGCCTATTGCTCAAATGTGTTGGTTTTTCATTCATACAAAGGCATATCTTATATCGGGAATTGTTTATGTTTTTAGTTTGCTATCTGGTATTGCTATGAGCTGGTAATTTAAAGGATAATCCAACTATTTTTATTATCTAATTTGGACATTGTGCTATGTGGAAATTGCTGTTGACAAGGGAACTAATACCTCTTAATCAATTTTTTTCTACTCATATATCATATATGTATGTATATGTAATGTGTAAGGGATTTTGATAGAGCTTTTGGGTCTGGACCCGTAATTATCTTTATCTACCAATGTCAGTTATCCACTTAATTCACACTCTAGCTTAAGTTAACCCCATATTCTTGTGTTCATGATTACAGATTGGATTTATTTTTTTCTGGATACATAGCATTTCTACATTTTTTTTTTATGGTTCCAATGTTTCATATATGCTAGTATTTAATTAATTACTCTTATGGTTACTGTTGCCTGTGAATTGGAATTGGTTGAAACCATCATTTGTGGGATGGGATTCTTCATGCTAATGTTTGAACTATATGTATGAGTATGATTACTTATGGTTGCATTGTAGGAACCATGCAAATGGCAGTTGGAGTTACATTTGGTATGTGTCTGAACTTTTTTTTTCTGTCAATATCGTGTTTGTTCCATAACATTGCCCTCATTAGTTTGTTACAGTTAATTACTTATAATTACTTTTGAGTAATTTGTTAATGTGTACTATTGCTCTTGATAATGTCTAATAATGTTTTTATTATATCCAAACAACTTTCTATTGCTTATTTGTGTTGTGTGTGTGTGTGTATATATGTATAGAGAGGATGTAGCTACTTTTTCTAAGTAATCTTATTCTAGCCATCAATTTTTAAGGATAAAATTAGTTTTCATTTTGCTATTTCTGATGAGAATGTGAACATGTGGAATTCTAGATGGCTTTTTTAGCATGTACAAATTTCAAGTAAGTGTAGCATTTTAATATGGGCTTATTGTTTCAGAAGAGGGCATTGCAAGCGGAAGAGGAAATGATGCGAGGAAGGACTAAACTGAGGTTTGTGTCTATAGATGGTGTGAAATTTATTGTACAAGTTATATTTCATGGACTAATTTTTCTGTCCAAATTTCTGCCACTTCTAGACAAGGGGGGAAGCAGATCCAAGGTGTCATTCGTTCATCTTATAAGATTGAAAAACAAGCAGGGGGTATGAAATCTCAGTATAAATCTCAGTACGAATTACTTAAATAAGCAAATTGAACTTGTGTCAGACATTTTTTGGGGAATGTTGGTCCCTTTATTGTTTTTGCATTGCACCAGGCTTGAAGATGTCATTGGAGAACTTCCTCGTGGAGAAGCATCTTGATTTCAATCCCAAGTAGGTTTCTTGGTCATTAATGCGTGGAATTTCTAGAATTAGAATCCTTAAACTATTTCTTTCAAGGCCAATATTTTGTTTAGATTATTTTGTGTTTTAGGCATATATAAGGAAACTTTGTTCATAAGGCTTGATAGAACTAGAGTTTGTCATAGTTTTATAGGAACCATGCAAATGGCAGTTGGAGTTACATTTGGTATCTGGCTGAACTTTTTTTTTCTGTCAATATCGTGTTTGTTCCATAACATTGCCCTCATTAGTTTGTTACAGTTAATTACTTATAATTACTTTTGAGTAATTTGTTAATGTGTACTATTGCTCTTGATAATGTCTAATAATGTTTTTATTATATCCAAACAACTTTCTATTGCTTATTTGTTTTATGTGTGTGTGTATATATGTATAGAGAGGATGTAGCTACTTTTTCTAAGTAATCTTATTCTAGCCATCAATTTTTGAGGATAAAATTAGTTTTCATTTTTCTATTTCTGATGAGAATGTGAACATGTGGAATTCTAGATGGCTTTTTTAGCATGTACAAATTTCAAGTAAGTGTAGCATTTTAATATGGACTTATTGTTTCAGAAGAGGGCATTGCAAGCAGAAGAGGAAATGATGCGAGGAAGGACTAAACTGAGGTTTGTGTCTATAGATGGTGTGAAATTTATTGTACAAGTTATATTTCATGGACTAATTTTTCTGTCCAAATTTCTGCCACTTCTAGACAAGCGGGGAAAGCGATGAATTTACATTAGCTTATTTAATTTTGCATGTTAACTTGTTACTGTGATAGGTTTGGGACAGACGTTGCTTTAAAGCAGAGGGAAAGCCAACAGGGGGTCCTGGTGGGACACGTAGTATTTCTACTGGGCTGTGGCTCACCCTATATGGGAATATCATTTTCAGGTACAGGAAGCATGCCACCTCCAAGGACATAGCTTGGGAGGCTAGAGGCGGACATACTTTTGTCGGTTTACTTTTGCTGTATTACATGTAAATTCAAGCCAAGGGCTTAATGTGTATGAGTTAGTACTCCTTTTTGTGTAACCAAGTGTTAACGTGGAAAGCTGTAAGCCCGTAGGGCATTTTGCTTATGTTGTAAACATGTAATACTTGTAATAAGACTCTGAAGTTATGGAAGAATATAGTTATTTCATATGTTAATGAATCTCTTAATTGATGGGTTTAATGTTATGAATTTGAGGGCGTTACATTTGGCATCATAGAAATTTGTTCCTTCTTATTTTTATTTTATGCTACTTTTTTATTGGCTTCAATTTTTTTTAATGTTATTTCTATTCATTATGAAAATATTACATATTTTGTCATGCATACGGATCCGTAGATTTGAATTTTATTCTATTGATTCTTTCAGTTGAGCAATGGCTCGACTTCTTGAGTTCCTTAGTCAAACTTGCATAGCATCAGCAATGCATTTTTTAATCTCAGTTTTACCATATAACTATTGGTTGTTAGAGATGTTCAATTTATGTAGGATGAGATGGTCTTGCATGGTACATGCAGTAGATCTCTTCTTATTAGTCGAACAACCTGGATTAGATGTTTAATTCTTCCATGTCATGGAAGACTTGGCTGCTAGGAGAAATGAATCTTGTTTCTTAATTGTGGACTTTGATTGTAATACTATGTTATGTTGCCATTTCCATTTTAATTATTTATTGTTATGTAACACTCTACTTGGGTGCTGAGAACTCTAAAAGGAAAAGAGAGAGGGAAGGAAAAGTTGACTATTTTTTAAACTGTACTTCCATTCTGTCCAGTGCTAAATATTTCTTGTAACTAGACTGTTAGGTTGGCGGCACATCAACGTGAAGGATGAAATAAGCTTTAATGCTATATGACAGGTGATATACGCAAAAGGGTAGGTGATTGTATGTTATTAAGCTTTAATTTTACCGAAGGTTGGGTGTTATCATGTTTCCAACACCTGATGTGAAGAGAATGCTTGTCGATTTCAATATTTGGTTCTCCAAAACTTTGCTAATTATATATACTTGTCTATAATTGTAAAATGGTTGCAGAAAATTCGACAACATTCCTACAGGAATTTCATTCCAATGAAAACCATGAAATTGAATCTTCCAAATGCTAGAGATTTGCATACATGTTCCTCCATGTTTTAATAAATCATTGCACCAATAACTGTCAATTGATGTTGCAAACTTTGCCTATCTTGTCTTCCTCTCCATATCTTTTTGTCCTTTGGGTTAATTTTTATTTCTTTATTTAGTTTTTAACTGGAAAAATGTCATTGATAGTTTTATTGTAAGCAGGGGGAACTAAAGCTTGTTGGAGGCCTTCAACTTGCTTCCCAGTGCTGTAAAGAGTACATGATTGGTCTTGCAATTGTGTTGTATAGCATACAGTTGATCTTTCCCCCCTCCCCCTTCTTTTTATGCCAGACATTCATCCATGCAATTTAAATATCTTGATTTTTTTTTTGTGCCGATCTATTTTGTGCCGAGCTGTAAAGGGTACATGATTGATTTGTTTTATTTCCCCCCCCTCCTTTTTTTGTGTTGATTTGTTTTGTAATAACTTTCAACTTATCACTAGGCACTAGTTTAACTTTATTTCATCTTGGAAGTGAAATATTTTTGCATATTGAGAAGCATGAATTGATCTAGTATTATGTTTACCTAAATTTAGCTAATATATTGAATATTTTTCATCTTTATTACAGGTATTTTGTTTTAGTTAAATTTCACAGAATTAGCACAATTTCACGAAAAAAAAATGAAGCTATGACAGCTTTTTTAAACGTCACTATAGATAATGTCAACGGTTACATTTTTAAAATAAAAAAGATCTATCACGATGTTTTTAAAACGTCGCTGACGTCATTGTTCCATTATGCAGCACATATAGCGGCGTTTAAAACGCCGCCTATACTAAATATAGCGACGCTTTTAAAGCGTCATAAAGTTATAGCGACGGCGGCATCTTCGACGTTTGGTATTAAGCGTCATGAAAACAATTAGCGGTGTTTTTTTTATAGCTATTGCTGCATTTTTTAAACGCCACTAAAAACCTAATTTCCAGCAGTGATTACGCATAATCATTTGTCTGATTTGAACAGGTCTTTTAAGACCATCTACTCTGTTAGCTAATGGATGTACCATTTATGACTGATTATAAGTCTGATTCTGTTATGATCTGAAACTCTGATTTCTGAATTTATAATTTGGACATCATTCATAAACTTTTTACTTTGTTATTATTTACTGGGCTTTAACTCACTTCTATATTTACGTATGTAGGTGACCAATTGCTTCACCAAGCTTAGATGTGTTAGTCTATATTCTATTTTGTCAATCAACCTTTGTGCCTTACGTAAAAGTCCCGGTTATGTCATGTGATAGGGCCTTTGTGTTCAAGGATTAAATCCTTGCTTTCTTTTGTTAAGATGTTTGAATTTAAGGACAAGTTTCTGTATATAGGGTTTAATCCCTTTTGATTGATTGCATTATGAGAATGACGTAATGTTGATGTGCTGATATATGTTTATAAATTTGTAAAAAAAAATTGTCTCATTTACGTCTGCATAACTCATTGGATGATATATTTTGTTTAGTTGCTTCTGCTAGCCCCTATTATTATGAGTCTGTTAGGATTATTAGCTGGTCACCTCGCTAATCCTTTGGGGCGGGGGTTGGGTCGTGATAGGGATCACGTGTAAAAAAAATTAGGTCAATTGAACATTGGGAACCATTCAATTGGCATATATTTGTCTAAAAATTAATTAATGGACACCATAATTTTGAAAGTAGTCCATTAATTTTTTTTAAATAAATGAGTGATTTTCGATGTCTAATCAATTTAATTTTTTGTATGCATGATTTTTTTAAACGATTCTATAAAATAGACAATTTAAATTATTGTAACGGGCTCAAAATTGACTTACACTAGGCCAAACAGAACCATTCAGTTGAATATCTCAATTGAAAAGAATCTAATCCCAATAAATAAATAGAGTGATTGCAATCCACCAAAAACAAGATTTAGAAGAGTGATTATTTGATAGCTTTAAAAATAGTACTCTGCACTGTTTAACACATAACGTTTGAGATGTTTTCTCAACTAAACCAAGCAACAAATACAAGTCTCACGTATTGATCAAAAAAATTCAAAAGAGCAAATACTACAGACCTACATTTTTAAATTCATATTTTAACTTATAATAATATATTAAAAAAGTTAAGTCTCAGGTCATTGAATGTATAATAAAATAAAAATTAATATAATTTCACATCATTACGAGTATAATTATAAATAATTGTTTTTGAGCCTTAAAACATTTTTGAAATAAAAATGCGCAGACTTGCCTAAGACCTTATTTTCCAGCCTTATGGGTTAAGGAATGAATCTCACGTACGCACACGATAAAAAGCAGACTTGTCCTTTTTTTTTCTTTTTCTTTTTGGTACGACCGAAACAAAAAGGAGGGAACACCCACCCAAAAAAGAAATAAAAAGGAAAAATTGCAAATCCATTGAGCATTGAAAAAAAAAATTTACACTACAAATCATTTGGTTTGGTTTTCATTTCTAAAATTCACTTTTAAAATTTTTACTTTTTTATTTTCTGTATTTTTTTTATTATACTGAATTTTTTTAATATTTTATGATTTTTTTTTTTTACTTTTTAGACACACCTAACATAAATACACCTAAAAAGTAAAAAAATTGTAAAAAAAATCTTTTAAAAATTCACTAAATACCAAAAATATAAAAAAATACAAGAATTCAGCATATTTTTTGTATTTTTATGTATTTATTAATTTTTTAAATTTTTTTTTTAATTTTTTTTTACTTTTTAGATACATCTAAGTAAGGTGTGGTGATGTTTTTAATGGGATGAATCATTGTTGTTTTCATTTATTTGGTATTGTTTGGTTTGAGTTAAAGTGATTTTGCATTAAGTTTGCCGGAATAGTGCTGAATACGTAATTACTAAATTTTTATGGGCATCAATGTATTTTGCATGGTAAAATTTAGTTGCTGGTAGAAGAAAGTAGCCCAAATGAGAATGAAACTACAAACCTTCTGTGTAGGGAATCCGGCATAAAAAAATGAGTATGAATATACTCTAGCAAATTTGGTTTCAGATTATTTGTAGTGAGCCAGTACATTAAGGCTTTGTTTAGTTGGGAAATTTGGAAAGGAATTTAGAAAAGAAAAGGAAAAAGTCACCTAATTTCACAATCCTTTTTCCTTTCCCTTTGCCTGTCCCTTTCCAAATCCTCTAACCAAAAACAGCATAACTAAATGATCTCAAAGATTGAGCCTTTATCAGAAAACAAAACAAAAAGGAAGCACAATTAGCACAATATGGAGCTATCTCTTGAAAGCAACGACGAACAACCATGTCTGAATTACCCTAAATAAATCTGAACTGAATATCTATAATCCAATCAAAATTACAATAAACCAATCAAAATTACATGGGATATTCAAATCTATTTCGGTTTCATCAAATTAAAATTGAAAGAAGTTATTTTGGGGAGAAAATTACAATTGAAACCCAAAACCAAGAAAAAAAAAAGTAATTGGCTAGAGAAAAGAAAAGCAAAGACCATAAATTTGAGGATGTTGATACCGGATAAGGACCAATGAAGGCCCGCGGTAAATTGCTCGTTACAATCCTCTCATGCCCCTTTCCTTTCAAATCTGCTTCCTTTGGATCACCTCCGCTCGTCTTTGTCGCCATATTAGACCTTCTCTCCCTTCAAATATAGTGAAAAATAATCAACAGATCTAATCACATATCCTAAAAGCATCTCCAAGGTTGAGAAAAATGAGATCCAATCCATTGATCAAACTTGCATCAAATCAAGTTTTCACCACATATTTCATCAGATGAGAGATGAATCAAATCTTTCATCAAATTTTCAGCAACCCTAATTTAACTTAAAATTTGATGACATTGTTAAATGCTGAAGGATTGGAGATCGGTTTTTTTTCACTTTCATTGGTTAAAAGGATGTTTTTTGAGGGGATAAATTAGGTATTTTTACACAAAATTGATGAAAAATTTGATTCTCGCTATATCAAATTCAAAGCTTTGATCTGAATTATTGAATAAATTTGATGAAAAACGAAGGGTAAAAGGTTGGAAATGCTCAAATTGGTTTTTATATACGAACATTTATGTATACAGAGTGAGATCGATAGTGAACTTGATTTGAACTTACCACGATCAAAGAAACACAAAAGGTGATTAGGGATTTGAGATTTCTTGGGTGCCATAAGGACGCGCAACGAACATATATAGGTAGCGAGGGTTGGATTGGTCTGAGCTGTCTTCATTTACTTCCCTTGCAGTAGTGATGATAGCGACTTCTTTTTTGTCTGTTTCTTTGCTTTTAGACATGTCTCTTTCTTTGGTTTAGGAAATGTCTGTTAGTCTAGGAAGTGTCTGTTATTCCTACGCCTCAGGAAATGTTTGTTATTCCTCCTGGTTGGTGGGATTGGAGTGACGATAAGTCGGGTGGTATTAGAGTGGTTGAGTTTTGTGACTGAATTTGTGACAC
>NW_021028919.1:351055-379054 GCF_004153795.1 Camellia sinensis
GCGTTGTTGGTCACGGTAGGTAGTAAACAAGGCAGCATCCTCAGTATGAGGCCATGGAGGCTCAGAAAGAGCGAGTTGATCCCAAACATAATACATTTGGGAGAGGAAATCATTAATAGTCTGAGTTGGCTTTTGGCTCATAGGAGTGAGTAAGCAGAATTGGAAGAGGGAGGAAAACATTTGTGTTCCCAAAAAATCACATGACGAGAGATACAGAGGCGCTGGGAGATAGGATCCCAACAGCAATGCTCTTTTATGTTCAATACCATACCCCAAGAAGCAACAAAGGCGAGAACGAGGTTCAAGTTTGGTACGTTCATGAGGTTGGAGAAGAACAAAACAGGCAGAGCCAAAAACCCTAAGGGTGTCGTAAGGGGGACGGGTGCCATGTAAACGCTCATATGGAGTGTGATTATGAATGACCGGTGTAGGGATACAATTGATAGTGTAAGCAGCAGTGAGAGCGGCTTCACCCCAAAAATTTTCTGGACAAGAGGAAGAGAGAAGGAGGGCTCGAGTAGTGTCAAGTAGATGCCGATGTTTTCGTTCAGCACGACCATTTTGTTGAGACGTACCTGGACAGGAACGATGAGGTTGAGTACCATGACTCCTAAGGAAGGAAAGAAAGTCAAAATCTTTATATTTCATGGCATTGTCGGAGCGAAAAATCTTGATAGTTTTAGAAAATTGGGTTTTAACCATTGCAGCAAAATTGTAATAAAGTTGTTTTAGTTCAGAGCGATTTTTCATAAGAAACAACCATGTAAAACGAGAAAAATCATCTATAAAAACAACAAAATAACGTGCGCCTCCCATAGTAGGAGTGGGAGAGGGTCCCCAAATATCAGAATGAATGAGATCAAAGGGCGCAAGAGAAACAGAATTACTTTTATTAAACGACAAAGCAGGTTGTTTTGCAAGTTGACAGGACACACAATTGAAAGCATCAGAACTTACAGTACCTAAATGACCACTAGAAATTAAAGACTTCAAACGACCAACAGAAAGATGGCCCAAACGATAGTGCCAAAGCTGAAAATGAGATAAAGGAGGAGCAGTGGTAGTAGTGGTAGGAGCAGTGGTAGTAGTGGTAGGAGCAGTGATTTGAGAGGAATCTGGAACATGAAGATAGATAAGTTCGTAGAGACGTCCTTGCTTACGGCCTATCCCAAGAGTTTGCCTGGTCCGAGGGTCCTGCACCAAACAACCAGTATGGGAAAAGGTAACAGTTAGACCATGCTCACATAATTGACTAATGGAGATAAGATTTAAAGTGAGAGCAGGCATAAGATAGACATGAGATAAAGATAAGTGAGAGGTGGAAACAGAACCAACATGACTCACAGACAGAAGAGACCCATCAGCAATATGGATAGAAGGAACATGAGGAGTAACAGAGATAGGAGTAAAAATAGTAGAGCCAAAGGTCATGTGATTACAACAAGCTGAGTCAAAGTACCAGGAAGTGTTACCTGCAGTGACAGACAAGGCAGGAGAGGAAGGAGTACCAGATTTTTGCAAAAAATGTTGAAACATGGCTTCGACATCTGTGGGAGAGAAGACTGGAGTGGAAGGATCTATAGGGACAGGGGAAGGTACATCCTCTGAGGCAGCAGCAGCAGTGCGTTGGAACCGACCATGTGAGGTGCTGCGAGAAAAATGCCCGGGGGAAGGACCATTGCGAGAAGCACGGGCGGGATTGCGGAAGCAATCTTGCTGGAGATGACCAGGACCAGTCTTGTTGCAAAACCGACAGCGGCGAACAGGACAATTAACCAGAAGATGAGTCGACGGAAGACGGCGATTTTGACAGTAGTTGCAGAAGGTTGACTTCTGTGGTGAAGGTGGGGAATGAGAACTCTTAGTCTGGGGAGTAGCAAGAACAGAGTCCACAGGGTGCGGATGGAGAGTACCAAACCGAGTTTCCTCTGACAAGAGTTCAGAAATTGCTTGCTCAAGAGTGGGTAAAGGAGTGCGATGGAGGAGAGAAGCTCGTACGGGCTCAAAACGGGAAGTAAGAGCCATGAGAAACTGAACCAAGCGATGTTGGTCACGGTAAGTGGTAAACAAGGCAGCATCCTTAGTACAAGCCCATGGAGGTTCAGAAAGAGCGAGCTGATCCCAAACATAATACATTTGGGACAAGAAGTCATTAATGGTCTGAGTTGGTTCTTGGCGCATACGGTGAAGGTGACTCAGAAGCTGATATTGGTGAGCAAGGCCAGTAGTCTGATAGCGTTCTTGTAAAAAATCCCAGATGTCCTTGGCGGGAGAGGAAGCAGAGTCAAGTTGGAACCGACCAAACTGAAGGCTGATAGATGTGATAGAGGTATTGCGAAACCAGGTAATGATCTGATAGTTTTTACTATCCCAATCCTCCAGACGATCGATATATTTGGCAGCGGAGTCTGTGGTGGCAGCGGATTCGGTGGTTGTATGGATGGGTTTGCACACATCCCCAGTGATGATGCGCCAAAGTTTCTTTCCTTTGAGAAACCCAGACATAGCTTGTGCCCATAAGACATAGTTAGTCCCGTCAAGAACAACGGAAATAGGGTGGTTAGAGGAGTCGAGACGATCCATGAGGGCAAAAGCGTACGTTCGAGGTAGAATTTGAAAAATCCGAGGATACCAGTGAATTCAGAAGGTCGAAATCAATGGGAAAAGAGTGACCGGACCAAAAAATAGGACCAGAAAGGCACTAAATGGGCTGGTCAAAGTGGCTGGTCAAAATTCGGTCGGCGCACGTTAGCAGAGAGTGCGCGGCGCACAATAGCAGGAGACAGCAAGCGGCGCACGAAAGCAGAGAGGTGCGCGGCGCAAAATAGCAAAGGACAGCAGGCGGCGCACGAAAGCAGTAGGGCTGACGTCGGCTGACGCAGAAACACGCGGCTCACGATAGCAGAGAAGGCCGCGGCGCACAGTAGCACGGGACAGTGCAGAGGCGCGTAGAGCGCGTCGGAGAACGAGGATGAGTGTGGCCTTAACTTCTGGCGGCGCGTGGAGGCGCGTGGTAGGTCTTCTGGTGATGAATTTGGTGGCGATGGATTCGTCGTGAGGAGACGAAGAGATTGGTGTGATTGAATATGGAAGACAGAGAAGTTCGAGAGATGCAACAATCTGTCTAAATGTGATGCTCTGATACCATGTAAAATAAATTGATAGAAAGAGAGAGCAAGTGAATAAATGTGTATATTGAATTTGTTGTGTGTTATTACAAAGGGAGTTTGGCACTCTATTTATAGACTGATATTGGATGCGAGGCATGCCATGCGAGACGCGAGGCACCGAAAGGCAAGGCTAAAGCTTTAGCCTTTAGCCGAAAGTGAACAAACATAATGATAACAATGAACGGATACAATGCTAAAGTAATGCTATAAACAATGCTATATTATATACAAAGTATAATAATATACTAACAAATATATTTTATTTATATGTTACTTATTTTTATCCTTTTTGTTTTCAAATTCTTGTCCAAATTCATAAAAAACACAGCTTCAAAATTTTAGAGTGTTTGAATCATAAATTTGGGTAAAAATTTAAAAAAGGAACCAAAAAGTTAGTCAAGTCTATATAATCCAAGTGCTAAGGTTTTAATTCACATAGTTAGTTCTCTTTTCATAAGTAATTCAGTATAAATTACAAAGACCAAATTAAAACATTGTTTGAACACGTGATGACTTTTCGTCTACCACACTTGACGGTCATTATTTATTGGACCAATATGACGTAATACGTTTAATAGAGAGAAAAAAATCAAGCAAATTAAAACAACAATGATTAAATTGACACATAGTGTAAGTTACGGTGATCATTTGCATAATTTATCCATATTTTTTTCACACAAACATGGAGCGGTACAAATCACACTTGCACCCCCACTGCTTCTCACTTGCACCATCACAGAATCCTTTATACCCACATATTTTTATAATTTTTTTTTTCTCAATCCCATTATACTTATATTGCTCCTTTAATCAATCTCCAAGCCTACGTCATATTATTAACTAATACAAGTTTTCCTTTATTTTGTATCTGCTGTTTTTATGCTTGTTTGTTGTGCAAATTAATAGTTTCATTATGGTAACATTTTCATAATTATTAATAAATATCACTTTATTTTTTTTATGAACACATATATGTTGACCCCCTTCAATTATAAAAATTATAAATATACATCTCTTTTGGAGATGGTTTAATGGAGATCTAAAAGAGTGAAAGTGATATATTTTTATAGTTGAAGGAGTCAAAATATATGAATTCATAAATGAAGAAGTTAAAATAACATTTGTCAATAGTTGAGAGGTCTTGATATAATTAACCCTTGATAGTTTTTTTTAAAAAAAAAAAAAAGTTAATGCATCACCCAGCAAATTGGTTACTTGTAAAGTTAATAAAATTTCTTAACATAAACAATATGAGTAATGCTATGGACAATTTAAAAAAATTATATATATTTTGCACTTATTAATGGAACAAAATATATTATTGAAGCGAGTTTAATTTTAGTTTTCAAATTTTTGTTATTACAAGACAAAACCGTTAGTAAGAAAAAAAAAAATATATATATATATATATATTAGTTTAGTAACATTTATCAAAAATAATATTATTTAATTAGTTTAGTAACATTTATCAAGAATAATATTATTTAATTAATTAACCTTATCTAAAAATCATAAGTTGTCTTATTACTTGAGTGGTCAATCTTTGCGAATAAGTTTGAGAGAAAAATTTGTTAACAACAATTCTAATGGTAGAGTTGTAAGGCCTTGAAAAGTCATTTTTTTACACGACATTACAAAATTTCTTTACATAGTGAAATCTTAAGTCAAATTTAACATAAAATTTTTTACATTAACAAAATTAAATCATGATCATAAGATACTTTCTGAGAAGAATATCCAACAACCAAAAATTAATGTAAAAATTAATTGTGTTAAATAACATGTGAATCATAGAAATATTATAATAAAAAAAATAACTTTTGCGTTGTAAGAAGCAAAACAATAACTTTAGCCAAATTATTTTGAATTTAAGTATGGTGTAATTCATTACCGTTTGGCAATAAGTTAAAATGGCCAAAATTTTACTAAAATGACATAAAATCATACAAAAAATTTAAAAATTCTTTTCCATTCTCTT
The DNA here is from genome assembly GCF_004153795.1 of Camellia sinensis. Classification (NCBI taxonomy): domain Eukaryota; kingdom Viridiplantae; phylum Streptophyta; class Magnoliopsida; order Ericales; family Theaceae; genus Camellia; species Camellia sinensis. The sequence goes on from NW_021028919.1 coordinate 356,204, forward strand.
TATTTTTTGTAAAAAAATCAAAAAGTTATTAACAAACCTTTTAATTTTTTTCACCACATATTTTAATAAAAAAATCACTTAAAAAGCTACTTCTCAAACGGACTTATAAGCTAATTTATTTTTTGTTTTTAGAATTTTTTTTTTTAAATTTTGAATCTATTTCTTTTTAAAATTTATTTAAATTAGACCTTTTTAAAAAATTCCAAAATTAAAAAAAGGTCAATCTTTTACCTAAATTTAGCTTATTTTATTTTAGAGGATTTTTTAAAAAAAGATTTAGGCTTTGTTTGGTTTACATTTGTAGAAATTATTTTAATGGATTTTTGTTTGTGTTTCCTAGTACTTTCTGCTACTTTGCACTCTCTGTCGAACTCTGTTTCCCCAGTCTTAACGAAACAAAGCTGAAGATCTGCGATTACAGAAAACTGTTTAGTTTAGTGCGAATTCATCAGTAGAAGAGTAGGTTCTGCAATTTCGGTTCTATTGGCCACGAAGGTGACTACTTTTTTATTTATTTATTTGTGAATAAATGTTCTTTTATTTATTTTCTTATTTTTTTTAGTCTGTTAATTTTTTTAAATTGGTCCTTGTGTTATTAAATCAGTATTTCGGTCTTGTGTTATTTTCGTCTTGTGTTATTTTTTTGGATCTTTGTTAATTTTTAATTGGGTCCTTGTGTTATTAAATGAGTATTTTGGTTCTTATAATTTCAATTAAATCAATTTTGACCCTAAATTTTTTGTCTCAAATTAGTCCAATTACTCCTATTTGTTAGTATTTTTTTTATAGTAAATGTGCATATAAGCTGTATGTAAATGAGTAAAATTGTTAATGAGTAAAATTTTATAGTAAATGAGTAAAATTGTTAACTCGATCAATTTAACTACTTAACCTCAACTAATTTGATGAATTTTTTTTGTCAAAAACTCTACTAACATTATCAATTAAAGGTAAAAATTAAACCAATTAAAACTATAGAGACTAAAATGATACAAATAACAAAATAAATGTAAAAACTGCCGATATAATTTGTCATTTTTAATTTTTAATTCGGCCACATTGGTTTAAAGAGTAGGCTTCCATATCAATTTTTTTTTTTTTTTTTTCCCTTTTTTGGGTTGAATGCTTTGATTCAACTCTAATGCTCTAGTTGGTTCATTAGAATGAGATGTAAATGAAATGAAATAATAATTCATTAAACTTTTTTTATGAAATGATCATTCCTTAACGTTACCATGCATTTATCATTATATTTTTAGTCTAATCAAACATAGAAATAAATATTTTGATAGAATGTTCATTTCATTCCGATTCATTTTAACGAACCAAACACTTCCTAAGATTCTGGCTCCGATCAACTAATTTCTTTTTGGGCCTGGATTGCTTCCGGTCCATGATCTAGGCTGGAGGACATTGTTTGGGGGCCGTTGAGCTTCTACTACGGGTCTCTTTTTGATAATCTGAACTATTATTTTGTTGGGCATATATCATCTACACACAAAGATTAGGTTGATTCAATATTTGTAACTTATTCAATTTATCACGTTTGTTACCAGAAAAATTGATGATCTTTTTTTTAGATATAAATGCAATAAATTAAATAAATAACAATTATCAAATCCATCTATTTATTTATTTATTTATTTTGAATGATATATTTGAAAAGCCGACAAAATAAACTGTTCGAATTATCAAAACGATATCCGTGATGTCCATGAATGGGAAACTGAGTTTTTTTTTATTTTTTATTTTTTTTTATTTTTAAATATGGTAGAAACCCGTTTAACTAAAATAAAATTTAAAAAAAACAACTTTTTCCCACTAATAAAATTTTAAATTTTTTTTAGCAATTTTCAAATATACCTATTTTTTTAAATTATAATGGACCAACGATTGTCATTCTCTCTATCATCTGATAGTAAATGTAATGATTTTTTTAAAAAATTTAAAATAATTATAAATCTACATTCTTATTTCATAATTATTATAAATATGCAATTTTGTAATGGAGAGGATCAAATCCATGCCAAACACCTCCTAAACAGCTTCGGCTGCATTGGTCCTTGCAGGACAAAACCCTCTGTGCTTTGTTGCGAAGGCGGCCATGGCTTCCAACCAAACTGCTGAAGTTTCTGTGAGTATTCTGATAGATGAAGCGACGAACAGAGTAGTTTGTGCTGAAGTTGGTAATGATTTCGTCGACATACTCTTCAGTTTCTTGACCTTACCAATGGGCACTATTGTCCGACTCATCCGCAATCAGGAATCATCACAAGAAGCACAAATTGGCTGCATGAACAGCTTGTACCAAAGTGTTGAAAATCTCAGCACATCCTCTTTGCAGACTGATGCATGCAAGGATATGCTGCTTCATCCGAGAACTCCATTCGAAACCATTTGCAGCGGCTTGAAAGGGAATATAGATGATACAACGCCCACCAAGTATTTCATATGTTCTGATTCGGCATGTAATAAAAAAGATGGTGGATTGTTAAGTAACTATGTAAACACAAAATGCAAATGTGGGAAGTTGATGAACAGAGAGATATATGTATCGGGTTCTGGATCTAATGCCGATGCTACAGATGAGGTTTTTGTCAAGCAATCAGCGGCTTATGTTGTTAGTGACAATCTCCAAGTAATGGTGAGCACACCAGTAGCTCTAGTCGAATTCCTTGGCAATGTTGGCATCAAAGATGTAAATAGTCTTAAGGAAAAGGTTGTGAAGGTTGGCTCAGAGCAGGTAAGTGCATTCATATCTATAACCATGAGTTTATGATGGAAGGTCATAAAGTTACATTCAAATTTTGTTTTCCATAAAGATAGAGAGATAATGAACTTAGGCCGTTGCTCCAAGATTGGATTAATAATCCAACGAAAATGCAACATTCAATGTTTGTCTAAGAAAATTGAAATCTGAATTAATAGTAAAGGTGAGGGTGGGTGGGATAGGATACTCAATCCAACTATCAGTCCAAGTGTTGGATTGTGTATCCTATCCCTAAGAACAATACCAAAACAAATTATAGTGTTTCGGTTTTGAGATCTACCATAGTGACCATACTATGGTCCTAATTATTACGTACATATATTGTCTTTAGATTTTGAATCTGCTCAAGCAGTCTCTGCTTTCCGAGTCCCCTTTGACGGATGTATTTTTGCCAAACGAAAGATTCAACTCCAAAAGGCGCAAATTGCTCGAGCAAAGAGATCATCAATTCATATCGCAAAACATACCAGGAGCAGACACCAATGGAAGTATGGCAGTGAAGATTATGGTAAGAAAGTCTGAAGGGAAGGCATTGTGTGCCGAGGCCATGGAAGATTTGGTTGACCTTCTCTTCAGCTTCCTCACAATTCCCCTAGCAAATGTACTTAAATGTTTGGATGGAAAATCTTCTTTGGGATGTGTAGATAACTTGTACAAAAGCGTACAAGTTTTGAACAACAAGTGGTTTGTAGCACACAATGCGCCAGTGAGTAGCTACTATAGCTGGCATCAGCTACTACTCAATCCAGGGCTTGCTCCGAAATTCAGGTGCTCCAGTCAGCCATTCCAACTCGAGGAAAGATATGGAAATTATTATTGTCACAGTAAATTGCTCGGCGGTGTTTGTTCTCTGACCTTCGAATGGCCTAATACCATTTCTGGGGAGGCAGTAACACGTTTAACCTTAATTGACCCGAGGTCCTCCTCTTGTTGGGAAACTAATTCTGGAAATTTTGTGAAGAGACCAGGAGCATTCCTAGTATCTGATGGTTTGGTAGTGCTACCATCAGCCAATACCACTTCAAGCATCTCTTATCTGAAGGGGTTAGATGTTCCTATTGAGGATATTGAGGAGCATGACATAAAAATCAACAAACAAGAGGTAAGTTTCTTGTTCTTAAACTAACTAAAACCTCAAAGTTTGCTATCATTTGGCACGACTCCTGCATAATAATAATAAAAGGGAAACTGTATTAACTTAGAATTTTTACCATGAAAGTTGGCCAGAAAGTGTATGGATAGTGTAGATGCAAACTTGATGTATTGTGAGTTCCACCTCTAACAAATCTAGTCTGCATACACATGTTCAATTCTGGATAATGTTTTGGAATTATTTTCTGGATTTTCTGAATATGACTTTAAATAAATATTGAAGTGTATATGACATGTACAATTTTTTCTTTTTAAATATTTTTTAAGGGTTTGTCTCTTTTTTTTGGTTGAAATTAATCTATTAAAAAAATTTGGTTTCGGAAACATGTGCCATAAAATCTTCCTTAAATTCAGCTAGTTGGATTTGATATGGGAAATTGTTAAATTTCACACTATTTGACTAGTTTTCTATTGGGGTTGTAGTTGTGAGGGTCTATGGAGGCTTCTCCCAAGCCAATTTCAATGATCCGAACCATACATATTGTAAGATTTATCGAGTAGATCATCCACGCAAGAAATCAGGTTAATTGACATATGCAACCTCGTAACAAGAACACACTTTTTTTTCTTTTTTTTTAAGTAAACAATTAACATGATTTTGATAATTTTTTTTAAAAAAAATGAGGACCTGATCATGGGACTACAGATGTGCAATTAACTTGCTTTTTTTCATTGATGATATATTTAACGAACCTTGCAAAATGAACAGTTTCGAATTATCAAAATAAGTTTAGGAAAAACTCCTAATGGACCTCACTGCAGTGCATAAGGCACAACAACAAACCCATATCCTTTATCTCCGACTCTCCCTACATATGGCAGTTATGTATGATGACTGTCTAAGAAGTATGGACATGAACAAATGACATGATATAGACACGGCAACACATCAATTTTCATATACGGGTGGAAACGGACATGGACCTTCTTACCTTTCTTATTCTTGCTGAGAAATATGAAAAGAGTTGGTTTTAATGAGTGTCTCTTAATTTTCTTGATGTAGGGGTTGAACTTGTTGAAGGCAGCTCTGATCACTACATCAGCTTTAACAAATGCCCTCTACCTCCCTTTTTCAAGGAAGACTAAGCAAGAACTATAAAACTTTCATGGGACAACGAGGCACGGACTGAATTGCAAAGTCAGTGGTTTGAATGATTTTTGGTTTTTTTTTTTTTTTGTGGGGTGCTAAACTTGACTTGTGTAAACTGAACGGCTTATGGTTCTTGTTCTGCATTCTAATATCAGAACTTTTAATTGTGGCTTAGTAACACTGTGTCTTTAGTTTGTACCATGAGAGCATTAATTAGTTGCAAATACAATATCTAGGGAGGAGCCAAGCAATTTGTCATTTCTTGTGGGAACTTATTGATCATAGATAGTACAATCCAAGGCTTTGTTCCTTAAAATCTTATAATTAACTAATGCAACTTTCCTTTATTATGGTTGTTGCTCAAATTAATAGTAACTAGAAGTGTACGTATACCAAGCGTGTGCAGGAAATTGTGGGTACAAAATTATAGGTGAGAGCAGAGAGCGAGAGAATCGTGTCTAGTGGAAAACATATATTGGTTTAGAAATTTTATTTTCTAATCTTTATGGCAACTGTTAGATGTGTTGGATATATTTCCTTATTGGAGTATAGGACCCAATTAGTTTATTAAAAGAATTTAATTTGGTTTAGCGTTGGTTATAATATATTATATCTAATTTTTGGAGCCAATGGATAATTTATAATCAGTTTGATAGTAGTTAGGATTTGATAAAAAGTTCAAGAATCTACAATATATTTGATGTTGTTTTCGTTCTTCCCAAGAGGCGTAGATGTTACAACAGTGGAAAATCGATTCGGTGGGTTTGTTTTATGCAGCAGCCATAATCATTGATGCTGAAGATTGGCTCAGATTTTCAAAGGTGGACGGCCAAGTCAAGAATGAAGGTTGCCAACCGACAAGCCGTAAAGACAAGCTGCAAAGGTGGACGGCCACCGAAAGTGAAGGAACAGCTGGCCATGTGCAAGGCCAGCCAGCTCTCTACCATTCTCAGTGTGTGAATAGATAGTGAATTGGAGGACTTCTGTGTGGTGAGTTAAAGAGAAAATACAGAGAGAGAGAGAACTATTAGAGTGTGTGTTCATTTGTAATTCTTCTATTTCTCTCCATATAGTGAAATCCGCTGCCCGTGGACGTAGGCGACTTGTCGAACCACGTTAAAACTCTTGTGTTATTGCTTGTTTGTGTTTCCTAGTGTGCCCCCGATTCCCAAGAATTGGTATCAGAGCCCGGGTGGTGAAAAATTAAATTTTTTTCGAAAGTGCCCAGATTTCAAAGTGACTGAAATCCACTTTTGAGCATACCAGCGGGAAGCCTCTTGAAGAAGAGGATCCAGAACAGCAAAGTCCAGCTGCCCCAGACGAGTAGGCACGACTCTTACGCACCTCTTAAAGCAGGAGAGTGAGCCCACTCTCACCATGCGCTTCACGCGCCGTTACAGCAACTGGTGAGTCAATCAACGCGCAGACCTACGTCCCTACGCGCGGCCGAGAAAGAAGGTGAAGTGCGCGCGCGTGGAGTGACGTCATCTCTACGCCTAACGCGCCAGACTCAGTGCATACGTGGCTGCCAGGTTAGCACCACGCCATCCGGTTAGGCCACAAGTCAGCCGCTACGGTCAGCCAGGTTGCCCGTCAGGCTGAACGTCATTCTGAGCCGAGCCGAAGGAGCTGTTGACGCCGCTGACCAGCCGCGTGAGTCAAGCCGTCAAGCCACGCCACTAACAGAGCCGCACCAGAAGCCGAGCGTTGACGCAACCGTTGACCAGCGAGTCAAGCCGCGCCGCGCCGTTGACCACGCCAATTTACCAGCCATGGCAGAGTAGTTATCCAGTGCATCTTAGACGCACAGTATTCGCAGACTCGGCAATCTGAACCGTCCACACTCCTGTTTTGGCTCTGATCTGAGTTATTCAGAGTCTGTTCTCTGCAAATCCAAAGTACTTTCTAACTACTTGGAGTATTGTGGACACATCCGTACGGTCAGATTTTTGAGATCAGAGTTTCTAAAAAAAAAATGACGTCTATATGGCAGAATCCTACAAACGAGAGTCAATCGAGTCCATAAGTAATCGCAGCGACTACAAGCAACTCTCATTGGACCCGGTGTCCCATGTAAGTTCGAGGTAGAAAAGTTTGAGTTGGAAGCAGCAACTTCGCATGTGGAGATGCGAGTTGAATATGCTTGTCCAGATGAACGCTCAACTTTTACTCAGCAGGAGAACAACCAGATGAGAGTCGCACGGATAGAATGAGAAAGTGAATCTCCTGGCCTGCAGTTCCATCCGACTTTGCCTTGCAAAAGAGGAAGAAGTACGCCTTCACAGAATATGATATTGCGAAGGACTTTGGAAGGCGTTGGAAGAACAAGTTCATGACAAGAAGCATTTGAGACCCTGACTCTACTTTGAAGAAGAGGTTGTTTGTTTCGACTATAAGAAAGGTATTTCGATAAACGAATACCTAAACAATTTCAACAAAATTCTTTACCGACATTGAAAAACTTGGAAATCACATGGTGGATGAAGATTAAAGCACTGTTTACTGTTGAATCTCTCTCTCGCTTGACTCATATGATCGTTTGCTAACCTACCACTTTATCTGTCGTGGTAGAAAAGGATGTATTATGTATGTATTGTTGCAAACGCCTTGGTAAATAATGTGTTCAGAAGGAAAGATAAATCTGCAAACAGGGACTCAACATTTGAGGCATTGACAGTCAGAGGCAGGACAAATAACAGAAGATATACAGGGTGAGGAAAGTCTCGCTCAAAATCCAGAGGGAAATCATCAGATAGAAGACGTCTTGCAAAAGACGAGTGTGCTGCTTATCGCCAGAAGGGGCATTGGGCAAAAGATTGCCCTAATAAAGACCAAAAAGAGGAAAAGGTGAACGTTGCACGAGATGGAGATAATGGTGAAGGATCAGCCTTCACAGTTTCATCATATGGCCAGTTTGATGAATGGATTCTAGATTTCGGATGTTCCTACTACATGTGTCCTAACAAGCAGTGGTTCTCGAGCTTACGAGAGTTCGATGGAGGAGTTGTGCTGATAGACAACGACCAAGCTTGCTAGACAAAGGGGATTGGAACAATTCAACTGAAGATACATGGTGGAACAATCAAAAGTCTTGAAGATGTTCGGTATGTACCAGATTTGACAAAGAATCTCATCTCAGTGGGAGTTTTAGACTCCAAAGGTTACAGAGTAACTATGGAAGGTGGAGTCCTCAAAGTTGTTCGAGGAGCATTTGTTGCAATGAAGGGTACTCGAAAAGGAAATTTATATTTCCTAGACGGCTCTACAGTCACAGGGAGAGTGGCTGTCTCCACCAGCTCAGAAAATGATGTGTCAGACACTTCCAAACTTTGGCACATGCGCCTAGGGCATGTCGGTGGAAATGCTTTACAAGGGTTGGTAAAGCAAAGCCTGTTGAAAGGCGCCAAAACAGGGAAGCTTGAGTTCTACGAGCATTGTGTACTGCGCAAGCAAACAAGAATCAAGTTTGGTACTGCGATTCATCGTACCAAAGGGATTCTAGACTACATTCACACCGATGTATGGGGTCCTTCCAAGAATGCTTCACTGGGAGGTAAACACTACTTTGTGTCGTTCATTGATGATTTCTCAAGAAGAGTTTGGGTATACACAATGAAGCATAAAGATGAAGTATTAGAAATCTTTCTTATGTGGAAGAAAATGATTGAGACCCAGACAGGCAGAAAGATCAAAAAGCTCAAATCTGACAATGGCGGGGAATACACATTAGATCCCTTCTTTGAGGTTTGCCAGAATGAAGGAATGGTGAGACATTTCACAGTTCCTGGAACACCGCAGCAAAATGGAGTTGCAGAACGCATGAATCGCACTTTGGTGGAGAAAGTCCAGTGTATGATGTCACATTCTGGATTGAGCAAGGCATTTGGGGCGAGGCATTGAACTATGCTCGTCATCTTGTTAACCGACTACCTACTGCAACACTAGATGGCAAGACTCCCACGAAGGTATGGTTAGGAGTGCCAGTTACTGATTATGATCAGCTACGTATCTTCGGATGTCCAGCCTATTTTCATGTTACAGAATCTAAGTTGGATCCTAGAGCCAAGAAAGCTGTTTTCTTAGGCTTTAGTGACGGTGTCAAGGGATACAGACTCTGGTGCCTTGAATCAAAGAAAGTTGTCACTAGAAGGGACGTTACCTTTGATGAGTCTATAATGCTGAAGCAACCAAATCCTCAAGAAAATGATGAAGCATTGAAGAAGTCAGTGCAGGTGGAGTTTGAGACTCCAGCAAAGACTAGTCAGCCAATCAACCATCTTGAAAAAGTCTCAGTGGATAGCTCTGAAAAGAGTTCAGATGAAAATGAAGATCCAGAGGCCCCACAACAATCAGAACCCATTGCAATCAGGAAAAGAAAAAGAGTTACTAAGCAACCCGGTTGGATGACTGATATAGATACCTATGCACTTCCAATCATTGAAGATAACAATCCTTGCACTTTCAAAGAAGCTATGCAGAATCCAGAAAGTGTCAAATGGAAGGAGGCTATGGATGAAAAGATCGGGTCACTTTACAAGAACCAGACTTGGGAGTTGGTGCAACTTCCAAAAAGCAAGAAAGCAATTGGGTGTAAGTGGATTTACACTAAGAAAGATGGCATCCTAGGCAGAGACAACATCAGATTCAAAGCTAGAGTTGTAGCTAAAGGCTATGCTCAGAAGGAAGAAATAGACTACAATGAGGTATTCTCACCTGTTATGAAGCACATGTCTATTCGTATCTTGTTAGCTTTGGTTGCACAGTTTGATCTTGAGCTCGCCCAATTCGATGTCAAAACTGCCTTTTTACATGGAGATCTTGAAGAGGAGATATACATGTCCCAACCAGATGGTTTCAAAGTTGCTAGAAAAGAGAATTGGGCCTGTAAGCTGAACAAATCGTTGTACGGATTGGAGCAATCCCCGAGACAGTGGTGCAAGAGATTTGATCGGCTCATGATAGAGAAAGAATACACAAGACGTCAATTTGATCATTGTGTATATTTCCGTAAGCTTCCAGATGGGTCCTTCATCTATTTGCTCTTATATGTAGATGATATGTTAATTGCATCAAAGAGCAATGTGGAGATTGATAAACTCAAGGCACAGTTAGCAAGAGAGTTTGAAATGAAGAATTTAGGAGAAGCAAAGAAAATTCTTGGCATGGAGATCAAGAGAGACAGGAAGAAGGGCACGGTTCATCTGACACAAACTCAATACTTGAAAAAGGTGTTAGACAGATTTGGCATAAATGGGAAAACAAAAGATGTGAGTACACCATTGGCCCCTCATTTCAAGCTTCGTGCTTCAATGTCTCCGCGCACAGAAGAAGAACGGAAGCATATGGCACAAGTTCCATATGCAAATGCAGTTGGTGCATTAATGTATGCTATGGTTTGTACAAGGCCTAACATCTCACATGCTGTGAGTATGGTAAGCAGGTATATGCGTGATCCAGGAAAAGATCACTGGCAGGCAGTGAAATGGATCCTAAGATACATAAATGGCACGGTTAATCTGGGATTGAAGTTCGAGAGAGATAACCAACTTAGGCAGAATTTGGTTGGATATGTGGACTCAGATTATGCTGGTGACTTGGACAAACGCCGATCAACAACAGGGTATTTATTTACGCTTGCTAAAGGGCCGGTGAGTTGGAGGTCAACGCTTCAGTCAACGGTGGCTTTGTCTACTACAGAGGCAGAGTATATGGCAGTGATAGAAGTCTTTAAGGAAGCTATTTGGCTACATGGGTTGATTGAGGACTTGAGTATTGTTTAGAAGCACGTTGAGGTGTATTGCGATAGTCAGAGTGCCATTTGTTTGGTAAAGAACCAAGTTCATCATTCCCGCACCAAGCACATTGATGTCCGTTTCCATTTTGTCTGAGAAATTGTGGATGAATGGGATATTCTGCTTCAAAAGATTAGTACTACAGATAATCCGGCCGATATGCTCACGAAAGTGGTTTCTGGGATCAAGTTCCAACACTGTTTGGACTTGGTCAACATCTCATGGAACTGAGCACCTTCGGGTGAATAACAGTGTTGATCGATCACTATGTTGCATAGAGAATCCTCGCCAAGGTAGAGATTTGTTGAAGATTGGCTCAGATTTTCAAAGGTGAACGGCCAAGTCAGGAATGGAGGCTGCCAACCGACAAGCCATAAAGACAAGCTGCAAAGGTAGACGGCCACCGAAAGTGAAGGAACAGCTGGCCATGTACAAGGCCAGCCAGCTCTCTACCATTCTCAGTGTATAAATAGATAGTGAATTGGAGGACTTCTGTGTGGTGAGTTAAAGAGAGAATACAGAGAGAGAGAGAGAACTATCAGAGTGTGTGTTCATTTGTAATTCTTCCATTTCTCTCCATATAGTGAAATCCGCTGCCCGTGGACGTAGGCGACTTGCTGAACCACGTTAAAACTCTTGTGTTATTGCTTGTTTGTGTTTCCTAGTGTGCCCCCGATCCCCAACAATTGATTCATTCTCTGTGCTAGGTGACTAAGATTGGCAAAGGTTGGGTGCTTGATTTGTTGGCGCTATTGCTGTCTATAACTCGAAGATAAATTGTTCATCTATTTGATGAGATTTTTTCTCTTGATTATTTGTAATTATTTGGAATTCATCTAGGGTGATTTGTGAGACCATTCGTGTCTTGTTTGTAATCATTTGGAAACTTTTTGGTTGATAATGGAATCGGATTTCGATTCCATGGACGTACCTCACATTGAGAGAATCACAATTTAATTTGTCCGCATTAGTTTTTATTCTCATTGATTGATTTACTTGTAGAAAATCATTTATTTTCCCTAACAATTGGTATCGTAGCTTACGGTTTATTTTGATTTATTTATTTGTGTAAATCAATGGAGGGGAATGTGGGTTATATGTCTAGCTGCAATGGAAATAATTGGGTAACATAGAAAACTAAAATGGAGGATCTATTATTTTGTAAAGATTTGTATGGGCCTATTGAAGGTGATAGTGGCAAACCCGATGGTATGAAAGATGATGAATAAAAGAGGCTTAATCGAAAAGCCATTGGTGTTATTCGCCAATGGATTGATGATAGTGTGTTTTATAATGTTGCTACTGAAAATTCAGCACGTGATTTATGGAAAAAATTAAAAAGTCTTTATGATTGAAAAGTAACCACAAATAAAGCCTTTCTATTTTGAAAGTTGGTTAATTTAAAATATAAAGAGGGCAGTCCTATTCTAGAACATTTGAATGAAATAAAGAGTATTGTTAACCAACTTGTTTCTATGAAAATTATTTTTGATGATGAGTTGCAAGCTTTGATGTTACTTAGTTCTTTGTCCAAAAGTTGGGAGACTTTGGTTGTGACAGTTAGTAATTCGGCGCTCGATGGAGTTGTCACAATGAACCAAGTCACTAGTAGCTTGTTGAATGAAGAAAGTAGAAGAAAATCAGTAGGTTTCTCTCATTCGGAGGCATTTGTTGTGAGAGGCCAAAGCAAAACAAGGCAAAGGAGTAAGACTCCTTATGGTCGTGATCAAAGCCGTGACAAATCAAGAGATGGTTTTTTTTCTTCAAAGAAAGATATTGAGTGTTATTATTGTCGTAGCCATGAGAAAGGGCACATGAAGCGAGAATGCCGAAAGCTCAAGAACAAGGAGAAAATGAGTGACAAAAGTGTGGATAAGAAGTAAGAAAACACAATGGCGGTTACTACCAATGATCTCATGGTTCTTTGTGAAGATGATTGTATCAATTTTGTAGGCCAAGAGAGCAATTAGGTGATTGATTCCGATACTTCTTTTCATGTGACTTCTTGAGTTGATTACTTCACTACCTATACCAAAGGAGATTATGGGTGTGTTCGAATGGGTAATGAAGGTTTGTCTAAGTTTGTTGGCATGGGTGATGTTTGCTTGGGAACAAATTTGGGCTACAAGTTGTTGCTTAAAGATGTGAGATATGTTTCCGACATTTGCCTCAATTTGATCTCTATCGGGAAACTAGATGATAAAGGCTACAACAACAAATTTGGTGATGGAATGTAGAAGCTCACAAAAGGTTCTTTGGTGGTGGCTAAGTGCAAGAAGACTCATACACTTTATTCGATGCAAAGAAAAATTTGTAAATGTGTTGTCAATGCACTTGAAGATGATAGTAAGTTTTATGCAAGAAAGAGCTTCTACTCAGTTTGAAAGGTACATATCTTAAAACTTGTGTTCATTATTTGGTCGATAAACAACATAGAGTTTCTTTTCATAAAAATGTTGTTTCTAGAAAAGAAAATATTTTGGAGTTGATTCGTTCAGATGTTTGTGGTCCTTTAAAAGTTAGAACACATAGTGGTGCACTTTATTTTGTTACTTTCATTAATGATTATTCAAGGCAAGTTTGGGCTTTTATACTAAAAACTAAATATCAAGTTCTAGATGTATTTAAGCATTTTTAGGCCATGGTTGAAAGAGAAACGTGGCATAAATTGAAGTGCATCTGAACAGACAAAGAGTAGTTATTTTTTATTTATTTATACTCACAAAAGATAAAGTTATATAAGAATGATAAATTTTTTTTTTTTTTTACCAAATTATTTTTTAGTATATGTTTGGATGATGATCATGTAATGGGTAGTTACTTTTGTTGATATTTTCTAATGGTTATCATGTACTAAATGGTTGTATTTGTTATTAACAGATATTTTTAGATGGTTATCATGTAATGGATGGTTATTAGACTTTTATAATCGATATGTTTAATATATGAAATATTTTTAGTTTTGGATTTTTTAATTTAATGGATTAATTTAATAATAATATCAAAATTGTCGTCGTGTTTGAATTTTGAAAAAATAAAACTAATTTAACGAAAGTAAATATCAAAAATATTATTTCTACCATTCCAAAAGATAAAATTATATAAAAATGATGTGTTTTTTATTTTTTTTCACCAATTTAATTCTTAGTTTCTTAGAATTTTTTTTTCTAAAAATAGATTTTAAAAACCAAACCAAACAGAACTTTATAACCAAAAAAGTTCCAACATTATTCATTAAAAAAAAGGTCATTATATTTCAAACAACATATAAGTTAACCAACACAAAATAAGTTGTATGACAACTTTGCCTTTCAAGTAGAGCAACAATGTCTTTAATTGTCCTTATTTGGAATAAGATTCAAAATTCATGATCAAATGTATTACAATTGAAAAGTCAATGATCAAAGTGACACAAGCTCCAAACTATAGGGAATGTTAGTGTAATTCGACATTTAAACAAACATAGGGGGTGTTTGGGAACCAAAAGTTGAGGCTAAAATAGCCTCAAATACAAAAAAAAAAAAAAGCCAAATAGTATTTATAAAAAAAAAAAACAAAACAAAACAAAACAAAACAAAAACAAAACAAAAACCAATGCATTAGCAGCCGGCAGCGGGTAGGCCCAGCCTAGTCCCACAGCCGAAAAGACACTTTTTCCCCTATAGACTAATTTTGGAAAAAGTAAAGTTAGGGACAAATTTGTCATTTCAACTTCAAATATCATTTCAAACATATTTTTCAATACAATAACTCAAATAAAAATCCACCCTATCTTCCCAAACACAAAAACTAAAATAACCTACTAAAGCCTCTAAAATAGCCACTTCCCAAACACCCACATAATATCCAGTTCCATAGCAAAAATAGCAGCAGCCATCACCAAATTCTTAAAAAAACTAAAACTGGTTCCACCATTACACTATCACAAAACTAAAAAACAACTCCCAATTAGTAGATATTAATATGTGTTTTGAGAGGAAAAAGATTGAATACATACCTGACCTTTAGCATAATACACATTAATGTGTGTTTGGGTATACACTATTACAAAACTAAAACTAAAAAATAACATAATAATAGCAATAAAACGGCTATTGTACATACAGAGAAGAGAAGAGAATAAAATGTTATGAATTAGGGTTTTGATTATATATATAAGAGGTAGGATAATATGTATCAGAGGGTGTATAGTATGAATATAATCTAAGTTGCATACTGTCTAGATTAGTTCCAATCGGGAACCATGAAGTAAAATTCGGAACCGATCCACGGAAAACGATTCCTCAATTTTGCTAATTTAGAATCGGACCACGGATTTAAAAGTTCGATCCAAACCTTTCGAATTGAACTAGACTAATTTAGTTTGCGAATTTTATGAGTTCTTTATTCAGTCCTATATATGTTGTTCAAATTGTGAAATTAAATAAATAGATTTATGAAGAAATCAAATTATATACCAAGAACATATGCTGATAATTACAATTAAATTTCAATAGAAATACACAAAACAATAAAAGGGTAAAGAGACAAAACCGAAACTTGCACGGAAGTAGTTTCCTTAAAACAGATTTCGCCGCCTCACGGGTCGAGTGCTTGAGGAATCCCGGCATCTATCTCCCAGGATACGATGGTCAAAACCAGCTACGGTAGAAGCACTTTCTGTCTAGCTTAGCGAACAAGAACAGTGGCAGCACTCTCTTAATGTAGGAACTTTTTGGCAAACTGACTTGTAAAATGGAAGCAAAAAATTTCTATCTTGAAACTTGATAGAAGGGTCTCAATTTATACATGTAAAAGGGAGAGAAGAAGAGCCTCCAGCCTTTAAGGCTAGTCATTAAAACACCAAGCATCCATAGCCCCTTTCAAAAAATATGAAAGTTTGGATGCCCAAAGGATTCACACCCTTTACCCAAGAAAAAGGATTTAAATACTCTTTAAAATCACATTCATGAATCTAACATCATGAGGCAATTTATTGGCAATTTCTTATTCAAAACCCAAAGGTTTTTGGCTCACTTGGACCTAACACAATAAAAGGTTGGGACCCACTTTTATATTTAATTAAAGTCACCACACTTTAATATTAAATTAAAGTCACTAAAAATCATTTTTTCCAACAATCCCCCACATGAATAAAAATTGACCGAAAAACTCAACAAACGGACATCATTCAACAATAATGACTCGAAGAGAGAGTACAACGAACTAACCCCGACATCAGAGAAGGTAGCTTTTGGCTTTGAACCTCTCCCAGTGAAAACCTATCGAGTTTACTGGCTGATCAGTGAATAAGACATCTTGAACTGCTCTGCCGTTTATGTAAACTGAGACAATAGATCTCACACGGGAATTACTCCTACCACCATTCTGTTCTCACTAGTGTGCCCTGTGTGGCCCTGGACACTAGCTTGGTTCAGCGAGTGGTTTCAAAGAATCTTGGCCTGCCCAATTCTTCTAGAAGCGGCCCCACTTCACACTCACATAGGTGACTCTACTTAAGTATCCTGCAATACTCAGCTCAACAGTTTAACACACTAAAGTCATTAAAAGCTCAACTTAACCTCTACACTTGCAGGTATCACTGATAGAAGGAATGGCTGGAGGTTTAACCTCCTCAGTGACATACCACCGTTACACGCAATTAGGTTGTCCTATTGAACCTAGATCTTGGGATCTCCAGTCAACTAGGTTGGGTTTCCATTCCGGTAACTTCCAAAGGCCTCAACCCCATTCCTTTTGACGACGTTTCGACTAACACTCGACTTAACCCTTTAGTTAGCGGATCCGCAATGTTGTCCTTACACTTTACAAAGTCTAAAGAGACAACTTCATTCGAGAGTAGTTGTCGTATGGAATTATGTCTATGACGGATATGTCTAGACTTTCCATTATATATATTACTCTGTGCCCTACCAATTGCAGATTGACAATCACAATAAATACAAATAGCTGGCACAGGTTTAGACCAACGTAGAATATCTTCAATGAAATGGCGATGCCATTCTGCTTCTTCCGTTGCTTTATCCAAAGCAATAAACTCTGATTCCATCGTTGATCTAGATAAACACGTTTGCTTGGAAGATTTCCAAGACACGGATGCCCCACCAAGAGTGAACACATATCCACTAGTGGACTGTGAGTCCTTAATATCTGATATCCAATTTGCGTCACTATATCCTTAAAGCACCGCTGGATATTGAGTATAATGCAGGCCATAATCCCGAG
Source organism: Camellia sinensis (assembly GCF_004153795.1). Classification (NCBI taxonomy): domain Eukaryota; kingdom Viridiplantae; phylum Streptophyta; class Magnoliopsida; order Ericales; family Theaceae; genus Camellia; species Camellia sinensis. The sequence continues at coordinate 373,233 of NW_021028919.1, forward strand.
TGTAGCGTAAATACCTTAACACCCGCACAATGCCCTTCCAATGAGAAGCATCGGGATTACTTGTGTATCTACTAAGCCTGCTAACCGAGTAAGCTATATCCGGCCTAGTACAACTCATCAGATACATTAAACTTTCAATTATCCGAGAATATTCTAACTGTGAGACACTTTTATTATTATTCTACGTAAAATGTAGACATAAGTCTACAGGTGTCGATGACACACTCGTATCTGATCCACTAAACTTCTCAAGTATCTTATCAACATAATGAGACTGAGAAAGTACAATTCCGCCAGAGATTCTGATAATCTTAATTCCCAGAATAACATCTGCAATGCCCATATCCTTCATGTCAAACTTAGAGTTTAACAACTTTTTGGTAGTTTTGATCATTTCATCGTTACTACCTATAATGAGCATATCATCAACATATAGACACAAAATGACATATCCTCTGTCAGTGTCTTTGACATAAATACACTTGTCACATTCGTTGATTTTAAGCCCATTTGACAACATTACATTGTCAAACTTCTCATGCCATTGTTTAGGCGCTTGGTTCAAACCATATAAAGATTTGACAAGTTTACAGACTTTCTTGCTTTGTCCTAGAGCTGAAAACCCTTCAGGTTGCTCCATGTAGATTTCTTCATTCAAATCCCCATTTAAGAAAGCTGTCTTTACATCCATCTGTATTTCTAGATTGTGCAAAGATGCTATCGCAATCACCATGTGAATGGATGTCATCCTAGTTACAGGTGAGTACGTATCAAAGTAATCCAGGCCTTCTCGTTGCCTGTACCCTTTGATAACGAGCCTCGCCTTATACTTGTCAAAAGACCCATCGGCCTTCATCTTTCTTCTAAAAATCCATTTGCAGCCTAAAGGCTTACAACCTGGAGGTAAATCTACCAACTCCCAGGTTTGGTTCTGTAAGATGGAGTCAATCTCACTTTTGTTCGCTTCTTTCTATCAAGGACTATCAAGAGAAGTCATAACTTCATGGAAAGTTTGAGGTTCGTTCTTAACCATATAAATCAAGAAGTCTGGATCAAAAGACTTGGATATCCTAGCCCTTTTACTCTTTCTGGGCTCATCTAAAACCTTAATTTGATCATCACTTGAATCATCAACATGATCATCCTCACTAGCAAGCTCATCAAATTGCTCCAAAGACCTTGGAACCCCTTCATGGGTTCGGCAAGGAAAAATATCTTCAAAGAAACATGCATTCTTTGACTCTATGATAGTATTCCTGTGAATGTCTGGAATTTCATACTTATGTACAAGAAACCGATATGCACTACCATTATGTGCATAACCAATGAATATACAATCCACGAATATCGGGCCTATCCTAACCCGTTTGGGTGTAGGAATCGCCACTATTGCAAGATACCCCCACATTCGTAAGAATTTATAAGAAGGCTTAACGTCTTTCCATAACTCATACGGGATCTTGTCCACTTCGCTTCAACACAAGTTTCACACTTGTGTTTCGTCAAAACAACGTTGTCGGACTCAAAAACCATGCGAAAACATGTTTATTGAGAAGAGACCTTGAGACAAGATTCTTACGAATGTCCGGAACATACAGGACTTCGTTCAAGGTTAGCTCGTTTCCTGAGGTTAACTTCAGGACCACCTTTCCCTCAACAAATGAGGTAGTAGAGTTTTCCATAAACAACTTCTCACCGTTTGTAACCGGTTCGAAAGTTGTAAACAGCTCCTTCTCGGAGCAGATGTGGCGTGTAGCCCTAGTAAAACTAAAATCCCTCGCTACCACAATCGTAGCACTTCCTAAAGAACTGATAACCAGGTTCCCGCGGCTTGTGTGCCAGCTTCTTTTGCAACAGCTTAGAGCCCTTGTTCACGGGGGGGCTTCTTCCTTACCCCAGAAGATTTGCCATGCTCAATGACATTGGCCTTCACTGAGGAGGTACTCCCTCATTTCTTTCTATTATCCTCCTTAATTCGGAGCTGGATAATTAAGTCTTCTTTGTAGAATTTATACAAAGTCTTAAACAAATCATTGTCACACAATGATTATGAAACTCTCAAAATTATATCACAGTAAAAACATTCCCAGAATGTCATTAACCGAATTAGGCACCCAAAAATAATTGGTCTAACCTATCACTCTGAAGCTAATAGTCTTACTATTTAGGAAACACAAATCCAGTGTTCAATAGTCTACTATTTGGAACTTCATAACATGGCCAGTAGTCTTATCACTAGGAATCACTAATTTCTCAACATGTGGTCAGTAGACTTTCTACTACTAGGAATCACAATGTCTTAGCCTGTGATCAGTAGTCACTTTACTACTAGGAATCACAACGTCCTGACATAGGATCAATAGACTCTTTCATTACTAGGAATTATCATGTCTTAACATATGACCAGTAGCCTCTCCACTACTAGGAACCATGATGTCTTGACATGTGATCAGTAATCTGTTCACTACTAGGAACCACAATCTCATAACTGTGTAGCCAGTGGTCTAACACCTCCTAGAAACCACCAGTTTTCTATCTCTGTGATCAGTGATCTTGTACTCACTAGGAGCCACCAATTTAAGAATATATTTGGAATTTAAAAATCTAAAAAAATATTCACCCATTATAACAGGTTGTTTCATCTTTGCTTTCAAGCAAAGTCATATAGCAATCACAAGGATACCAAACTAATTGCCTCTGATCAAATTAGAGAAATTTTAATGCAATCTTATGATTTCCTTTAATCATACTTGATCTCTCAAGATCTTCCTTTAAGAATCTCGTGAGGCTAAGGTTGTTAGGTGGAACAACATTTTTGTTTGTCACCTTTTGAAGCCATTTCTAAAACATCACAACAGAATTTCACTTCTGTGATTTCAAAAATTAAACTTAACCCTTAGAAAATCCCTCAGATGGAAATTTAATTCAAAACTAATCTCACCATTTAACCTAGAATCGAACATGGTCAGGAATGTTCCCAGGAAGACTGGAGGGGTCACATTAGTCCCACTTAAAACCCAGTTAACCTTTTGACAAAACATCCAAGAGCATGTTGGCTCATAGTCCATAGGAAACAATTTTAAAATTAAGATTTCCAAGGGATAAACCAGGTTATAACAAACCGATTTCCAAGCAAATAAAATTTGCTACCAGAATTACACCATTCATAAAAGTTAACCGGTACTCCCGGAACTGAGCCTATTATTTCTGAATAAAATCAGAAATATTTTAGCTAAAGCTAAAATTTGGTTTCCTTTCTCAAAATCAAAACACTTGGGACATAATCAGATTATAACCAAAGACTTTCTCCAAACTTGGTTTTCCAACACTTTAGGAATAAAATGATTAAACCCAAAAACTTCCTCAAACTCCAAAGGTTTGAAACCAAATTCGTCTTAGTTGTCATTTTTGAACAAATAAGAACTACTCTTTAGCCAAGGCTAAACACTTTGGTTTCTATTACAGAAAACCAAACCAAATTCTAAATTTACAAGCAATTTAAAAATTGCTACAATCAAATACATGCATATAAAATGCTACTAATAAAACAAGCAAATAAAACTTGCTACCACAAATTGATAAACAAACCAACTAAATCTCAAGCAAAACATGCTTCAAACATTTAAATAAAATAGCCAATCCATAAGGATTCTATTTAGTCCAAAAGTCTTTCCACGCTTAGGTATTCCTATTCAATACAAAAGTTAGTAGTCCAAACATTTTTTATTTTTTACATCTTAAATACTATTCATTTGGTTTTGTATTTGTTTTTCCATTCCCTTTCGCATTGGTATGCCTACAAAGAAAGTTAGTAGCAAACCACAACAAAATACAAATAAATAATCTAAGCAAAAAATAAATATAATAAATAATAGAAACCATCTAGCCAACTATTTATAAAATTAACCAATCAATTAAAATGCCAATTTAATTAAAACTTTAAAAAAAAGTTCAATACTCATGAGTTCTGAATGAAATTAATTCATAATAAACATTTAAACTAATAACTCTAAATAAATAAGTTAAATTTAAAGTTAATGCACCCAATTAAATAAATCAGATTAATGCACCCAATTAGATAATTTAAATTAATGCACCCAAATAAATTCAAATTAATGCACCCAATTAAATAATTTAGATTAATGCACCCACTTAAATAATTTCCATTAATGCACCCAATTAGATAATTTAGATTAATGCACCCAATTAATCATAAAAAAAAAACTCTATAACTCTATAGTTTGGTACCATCCCCCAAGATCAGTTTGGAAAAAAAAAAAGACCACTAAGCAGAGCAAAGATCACTAAAGCACATATCAAAAAGATTAAAATGGACCCAATAAACAACAAAGATCATATTATCCTTGCAATGGAAAATCATGAACTTGCAAGACCTAATCAGTAAAAAGAAACAAATCCATCAAGCACGCAAAACCAAATCCTCAAATCCAAGACAAGCTGCCTAAAAATAAAAAAAAATAAAAAAATAAAAAGAAATTTTAATAGGAATCACGAAGTAAACATTTCTTTAAAGAAATATTTTCAATTTTTTTTTTTCAATTAGAATCAGAAATATGGGAGTTCAGACATAACTGATGAGATAACTGACTAATTACAAACTTGAAGACTTGAAACCCCTAATTCAGCTATTTCATGGACAATCTCTATTCAAAATTCTTGATTTTTTTCTCTTGCAAGGTTATGAAGCCTAGAATGCAGACCCAACAGAAGCCATTTCATTTGTTGCCTTGTAGAGAATACATCAGTATTTCAAATGGTGTCACTATGAATCTTAGAATATAAGGTATTGTGGTGTTGTGGTTGAGTAACCACATCTTGCACAAAGAAAATTGAAAAAATAACATGACGAAGAAGGATGCTGGGGTTCAAGCTACACAGTCCATTCCTTTAATCCAAAGCTCAATTGTTAATAGGGACTTTTCAACTAATATCACAAACTACAAAAGCATTTGATCAATTGAAACTATTAGTTTCAATAGCAGCTCAAGAATAGAATATTTATCCATCATAAGAACTCCATTTAGTAACAATGGTTGGATCTTAAAAGAAACATTTAGTAAGTATCTAAAAACAAAAAAAAAAAACCATTTGGTTTAGTAGGAAATATGAAAACATGTTTCAGACCACTCATTTGATGAATCCATACACTCTAAGACAGTGTTTGGTTCACTGCAATGAAGGTATAATGGAATGGAATAATCATTACTTAGCATCCCATTGGAATGACCATTCCCTTACAATGTTGAATGATGATTCTATTTGAATGAATTTTCTATCAATTTTTTGCTCTAATTGAATGCTCATAAACTCACTGCAATATTGAATTTGCACTTTCACAATATGTAAGTGTGCAAATGGTAGTATAAATAATATTTTTATTATTTTCATAATTAGTACACATACCTCCATAAGAAGTGCCAACTGAAACCTTGATGAATGCTCTCTCAAACAAGTTCAATTTCACAAGATTTTGAACACCTTGGTAACCTGACAAGGTGCCTAGGAAACTCAGCCTCTTCCTTTATGCTTAACATTCCGTACCCAATTGTCATCTTTTCTAAGACTTTTGCATTTTCAGTTCACTTGTCAGCATTAAAACATTTTTTTTTACTTAGTTTTCTATTTTAGCAAACAACCTGATTAGTTGATTGGCATATAGGCTATTAATTCAAATGTATTTCAAAATCACCAATATCTTCACAGGTAACTCAGGATTAAGCTGGAAATCAGCATTTCAAGTTTGAATAACTCAAATTACAAAACTGATTCAACACTATTAACTACCAACTATAACTAGATTC
>NW_021028919.1:390672-531809 GCF_004153795.1 Camellia sinensis
TAATGCATTAAAACTGTGAGTTTCAAGCCCACTAGATAGTGGCAAAACCATCTTTTCTAAAGCCCACTTGAGGGTGGCAAAACCTACATTTCAGCCTACTTGCAAGTAGCAAACCATTTTCAAAACAAGCATGAAATGTTTTGTTCCAATTTAGGCAATTTGGTCTATACTTGTTTGCAGTGCGCATAACATAGTAATTCTAGGCTAATAACCGGAATAAGAACACATAACGTTTTCAAAAACGGATATCACGGTTAGTAGAGGCCAATCTTCGGATCGGGCGAGAGGGGGTGCTCACAGCTGACCTTCCCCAATCGTACCCAAGCTCTCGAGCCGAGGCAACTTTGGTGATGATGGACGGGTGGCCTTTGGCACCGAGTCAGGGTTTCCTAAATTTCCCCATAAAAATATTTAGGTGGCGACTCTATATCTGGCAAAAGCAGTCCATGTTTGGCACTTCTTTTTCTAAAATCTGTTTTCTCAAAACGATTTGCCGGATTTGGACTCTTTGGTTCAGATTAAGAACCGTGACAATTTGAGAGTCCTGAGCTGTAGTGAGGCCAATATCGAACGGAATGAGGGAGCTCGTTCCTCCCCGAGGCATTCGGGGACGTCTACAGCTCGGTACATCATACTAACCGCATAGCATTTCAATTCCAACTTGAATACGTGTATCGAGTTGCCGCGTTTCACATGCCATTCTTAGAATAGCCGAGCCTATTTTAGTTGCATTTTGCATGTGTTGCAATAGCCATCTTAAAATAGCTAGGATCATGCATGATTTCTAACTAGCTATTGTTTTGGCTCGGAGTACTAGGTAAGTGTTTATGCTTTAGCATCTTGCATGAGTGTAAGTGTTGCCATGATAGCATGCTTGCCATGAGGCTATTTGCTTATGTGATATAACTGCCTGAATTCCTGTGGGTGAAGGTTGGATTGCTTGAATTGGAACAGTTCATTGAAATGCGAGTTTTAAGCCCACTTGATTGTGGCAAAATCATGTTTTCTTAAGCCCACTTGAGGGTGGCAAATCCACGTCTTTGCCTTCTTGCGAGTAGCACCTTCAAACCATTTTCAAACAAACATGAGATGTTTTGTTCCAACTTAGGTGATCTAGTCTATACTTGTGTGTTGTGCGCATCACATAGTAATTCTAGACTAATAACCGGAATAAGAACACGTGTTTTTAAAACTAGGATATCATGTTTAGTAGTGGCTGATCTTTGATCGGGCGAGCGGGGCTGCTCATAGATGACCTTCCCCAATCGTACCTAAGTTCCCGAGTCGAGACAACTTTGGTGATGACGGACATGTGGCCTTAGGCAACGAGTTAGGGTTTCCTAAATTCTCCCAAAATAAAATATTTAGGTGGCGACTCCATATCTGGCAAAGCAGTCCATGTTTGCACTTCTTTCTTAAAATCAATTTTCCAAAACGATTTGCCGGATTTGGACTCTTTGGTGATATATCGGTCTCGCATTGCACTTTGCGGGATTAGATTCAAAACCGTGACATATGAGTCCGAACTGTAGAAGCAAGGCCCTCGGGGCGCATCTACAGTTTCTGGCGACTCTGCTGTGGATTTAGAGAGTTTGACTCGAACTCATGATATCTTGTTTTGATTACACTTATGTGTTTCTTTGCATTGCATTTGCATTGGTGCGCTTAGGACGCCGTGTTTACCGTATGCTATTCCTGAACGGTTTGCCGGAGGCATGCTTCGAGAAGCGTGCCATAAGGCAGATCGGCTGCGGGCTCTGCTACGACGGGAACACAAACCTCGATTTTCACCGAGGCACCCTCTTTGACCATTCAACCTAGCGCATATCGGAATCCATAGTGACTATTCCAAACTAGGACAGGTTGCTTACCCGATTGTAGGTTGTTTGAAAATCGCTATGTGCGTAGTGAAACCCTAGCTCCTGACAAAATAGGATAGGGAAACCCTACCCCAACATAGGGGTGTTTTGGCTCTCACTTGCTTGTTATGCGCTTTTAGAGTTGGCCTCTATAGGAATGCATGTTTTAGTCTGACCTGTCCATATCCTATGGCCTGTCATAGTGTCGTCTAGCTGCAAGTTTGGGTATCAGGCCTGCGGGCATCAGCATCAGTACTTGGGAATCAGTTATATCTGTGGGTATCAGATTCAGATTTGGGGCAGTGATTTGGGAACAGTGATCAGTGGTTGAGCACGATTCATTCAGCTTGCGTTTACCAAACTGCGTGTTGTGTTAATTTAAGCCGTTATGCTGTAGTTTAGCACCATTGCATCCGACCAGGTAGATATCCCCCAAGCACTCTGGGTTAGAGGTGGTAGACTTAATCGATCTAGGGATCTGATAGACGGACAAGCAGTGTTCCTTTCTTTACTCCTGGTTACCAGGCGGAGGTCAAAAGGGCACAGTGTATCAGTACAGCGGTCGTCAGATCAGTGGTCTACCCCATCAGTGGACAGTCAGGCTGAGGTCTTAGTTTCTACTGTAGGAACAGATACATCGGTTGTGCAGATAGATCAGTGCGATATGGCAGGCATAGATGAGATGGTGCGTCAACTCCAGGAAAGTATGAGAACTATGCAGCAGGACGTTGCCCGTCAAGCAGAATTTGCCAAGCAACAGGCCGAGGTCATGGCCCAACAGGCAGAATTAATTGCCAGGTTACAGCAGCAAACCAGAGCATCTGCTTCACACCAAGTTCCTCCCCCACCAAGAGTTCCAATACCCGGGGAGACACCAAATGTCCAGGAAGATACGGACGTTCCGACAAGGCCGGCTCCACCCATAATCCTACCCCAGCTATCCAAAACACCTACCAACCTACCAGATTCTCCCTTTGAGTTTGAGGGGGACCCCACAACGTTGAAAGTGAGCAAGCTTGAAAAGCTGTTCAAGAAATCTCAAGGTATGAAGTCCATTCCAGATATTGAGAACGGATACACCGACTCGGCCGTGACACTGCCAGATCAGTTTAAAATGCCGCATATCGACCGCTTTGACGAGTCTAGGGATCCTATGGTACATTTACGGTTGTTTTTGGAGATACCAAGGCCAATGGGCCTCTCCAGATTACAGAAGCTTTCTTTGTTTGGCCGGACCTTGTCGGGTGCAGCGGCTATTTGGTACGCAAAACTGGAGGATGCTGTTAAGAGGAATTGGGATGAGATAGCTGAGGCCTTTGTAGCTCAATACTCCTACAATACACAGATCGAGGTCACAACTCGTGATCTTGAGACCACTAGGCAAGAGCCGAAGAAGAGCTTCTCTGATTTTGTGACCCATTGGAGGGCTAAGGCCTCGATGATGACCATCAAGCCGGTCGACAAGGACTAAATACGGATGGTTGTGCGCAACCTCCAGCCCAAGCTCATGCAAAAGATGATCGTCCTCCCCCTTCCTACCTTTGCAGATTTACATGAGATAGGGGTGCAGATCGAGGGCGCTATGAAGCAAGACCTCATTGATCATGAGAGAGAACAGCCCAGAAGGGCATTCAACCGCAGTACGAATGTAGGCACAAGCAGTGCTGCAGCTGCCAAGGCTTCAGATGTGAGTATGGTTACCACCACGACCACCCCAAGAACCTTTTCAGCTACACCATTCACCGGTGCGTCCAGAAGTAGTTTACAAACAACCAAGTTTCCACCCAGAGGCCAAAGAACCTTTACCCCACTATACATGCCTTTGACCAAGGCTCTAGGGGTTTTGATCAGGAAAGGGCACTTGAAGCCCCTAGAGTGGCGGCCATTGCCAGAAAAACTTCCCCCCTACCACAACCCAGCTAAATACTGTGCATTTCACCAACAACGTGGTCAGGACATCGACCAGTGTTATAGATTCCATCGCGAGATTCAGAATCTCGTTGACAATAGGGTGATCTTGCCTCCGGAGAAACCGAATGTCACAACCAACCCTCTCCCACCATATAACCAAGCTCCACCTCCCAAACGCATCAATTTGATCCAAACAGGGGTTGTGTCATACGACCCTAGTAAATATATCACCCCTTCCCACCTATCCAAACCGGAGGTGTTCATTCCTGACAGCACTGACTTGTGCATATTGGACATCTCCCAAACCCAACCCGAAACGGTAGTGGTGACTATCGAAGATAGAATTGGGTCGACTATGGGGGCAGATGAAATTGATAATGCAGAGCCTGAGGGGTCTGCGAGCTTCATGTACAACCGCAACGGTTACATTACGTTAGTAGGCCAGGCTGGGCCGAATGTGGAATTGCCAGTGGGGCAGAGGTTTGTGTAGTGCGAGAGGATGGACCAAATCAGGGGCTGGATGATCTGGCAGAACTAGAAGAGGACATTGCTAACCTTCAGTTTTTCAACGAGCAAGATCTAGGAGACGTGACAGTCAACTGGTTTGATTTGAATGGGGCAGCGGAGTCTACAGGTTGGCTTGACAACCAGCCGGATGTTGTTGAACAACCTCAGCTAGAACAGGGTCCGTCAGGGATGGGGACATCAACTGTGGCCGGAAGGGCCGGGAATCTGGATGCATCGCCGGAGAGCGCCGGTGTTAAGAACGAAAGGGCCGGGAATCTGGATGCATCGCCGGAGAGCGCCGGTGTTAAGAATTTCGCTCGGGATCCGGACAATTTGAATATAGGAGATGTTGAACAGCAAGCTAAGCTTAAGCAGTCTGAGCAGGAAAGGATCGGGGATTCTGAGAGAGTCAGGAAAGCCAAGGCCCCTGCAGGGACAGAACCTGCTGTGTGCACAGGAATAGAGCGTGCTACGGGCACAGGAACGAAAGGTGTTGTGGGCACAAGAATAGTTGTAATGGAGCCGGACAGGTGCCTGTCGGCTGCCGATGGCATGTGGTGGGAAGATGATGATCTATGTCTTGCCCACACAGATGAAGTCTGGGGGAGTAACCAGCCGGATGATACCTAGTACATTGGCGAAGTTGATCACATGACTAGGAGCAGGCGGTATATCAAGCCCCCGCACTAAGATCAACTAGAAGCGTCTGGAAAGGACAGGAAGGCAGACAAGTAGAAGGATAAATTGCTCGAAGAGAAGGCTGTGCTAAAATAGCTAAAGAAGATACAGGCAGACATCTCCATCTGGGGAATGCTTATGGCTTCATGAGTCCATAGACAAGCTGTTCTTTCTGCTATGGACAAGGCCAAACTTTCAATAGATACCATGCCTGAGCAGCTGGTAGGATTGGTTTTTCCGGGAGGAGCTTCCCTGACGTTGACCTTTTCTGACAAGGAGCTGCCGCCTGAGGGTGCAAACCATAACAAACCGCTCTATATCTCTGTGGAGTGTAGAGACAAGTGGATATTGGTAGTTCTTGTCTACACGGGATCCGCCATTAACGTGTGCCGTCGAGGACGGCATATGCAATCGGGTTGAAGCCCGCGGACTTTGTGCCATCTGCCCAGGTGATAAGGGCTTATGACAATACTAGCAGAGAAGTGATAGGGACTGTGCAAATTCAGACCAAGGTTGGTCCAGGACATCACGAGATTGACTTTCATGTCTTGGACGTTCCCGCGACCTTTAATCTACTCTTAGGGCGGCCGTGGCTGCACTAGGTAAAGGCGGTTTCTTGTACCCTGCATCAGATGTTGAAATACCCCCACGGGAAGGGAGTGGCTATTGTTTTTGGGAATTCGTCAATCCATCCGCCGCCAGAAGTGTCTACACCGGTTTTGGAAATCGAGCATGGCGCGGAGGATGTGTTCCTATTAGAATTTAGCCTAGCCGAGGCCTGGGCTATTCAAAATATCTTGGCTGTTGATGCGGGGTTATATGTCAGTGCACAATTAGTGTACCTCATGAACAAGCTCCAGCATATCCTTGGGATGGGATTAGAAAAGAGTGGTCAGAAAGGCATTGCAATATCGGCCGAAGTGCCACACAACCCTCATACCTTTGGCTTAGGCTACCTGCCTACCAAGGAGGACTGGGTGAGGAAAGACAAAGAAATGGCCGCAAGAGCCAGAGCTAAGCAGGCGGGGAAGCATTTTGAGTTGATGCACTGACCTATTTAGGGTACCCTGAACGGACGCTTCGTCCGGGAGGGGGAAGACTTTCCATTCTGTGGCTTCCGAGAGCCATGGTTGAATCCTGAGAAAAGACGTCTGTCGGGATTTGAGATCTTCGATTTACAATTGTCTAGGGATGATGTCGCCAAGGAGCAGACAGACCGATCAGCTGAGGTTAAGGAGTGTAAGGAAGTGGATTCCGAGAGCACCGAGATTGAAATAGGAGTAGCACTGGCTTGTCTACTATCAGATCCTCCGATCGTACATGTGTGCTTGGGGGATGACCTTTCAGTGTCCATGATTGGGTATGAAACGGCTGCGAGCCTATCTTCAAGCATTTTGGATGCGTCCATCGCACCCTTCCTCGTCTGGCAATAAGAGGAGGGATTCTTATCGAGCAGCACCGGATCAGGTAATGAGCCGGAATCTGATTGCACTGAGTTTATAGAGTCGGAATCAGGTTCCAGCTCATCTCAGTATGAGTCTGGTATTCCTGGAGGTGACAACCTGGATGCCACAGTCCTATCTAGGTCGTCTTTTTCTTTTTCCTTTGAGTCTGTTGTAACAGAGGAATCAGGCGACTTGGAAGTGATAAATGAGAATGCAGTGGCTGTGGCTTTTGAGTATTTTTCTGTGCCCTTGATTTATTGCATTAATTCAGACTTTCAAAATTTTGATGAAAACGACGAGGAAGAAATTCCTCCGGTTTTGAAACATTTGCTAGATCAGGAGCAGGAGAGGTTTGTAAAACCGTTGGTTGATGAAATCATCCAAATTAGTGTTGGTACTGAGAAGGACCCGCGGCTGGTCCAGATCGGGTCCACGTTGTCTTCGGAGGAGCGCGAGCGCTTAGTCGCTTTATTAAGAGATTTCAAAGATATTTTCGCGTGGTCCTACGAAGACATGCCTGGGATCGATCCTGAGATTGTACAGCACCAGATCCCTCTTGACCCAGAGGCCCGACCTGTTAAGCAGAAGCTTAGAAGGATCCGCCCGGACTGGGCTATCAAGATCAAAGAAGAGGACACCAAGCAAATTGACGCAGGGTTCCTACTGGTATCTGAATACCCAACTTGGTTGGCCAACATCGTTCCAGTGCCGAAGAAGGATGGCAGAATCTGGGTATGTGTGGATTTCAGAGATTTGAACAAAGCCAGCCCGAAGGAGGACTTTCCTCTGTCGCATATTGATAAGTTAGTGTACTTCACAGCGGGGTATGCATTCCTCTCATTTATGGATGGCTTTTCAGGCTACAACCAGATTGTAATGGCACCCGAAGACCGGGAGAAGACTTCTTTTACCACCTCGTGGGGGACCTACTATTATAGAGTGATGCCGTTTGGGCTGAAGAATGCTGGAGCTACATATCAACGGGTTGCGACCACAATATTGCACGACATGATCCACAATGAGATTGAGGTGTACGTGGACGACATGATTGTCAAGTCCAAAGAAAGAGAGGGCCACTACACCACCTTGCAAAAGTTTTTCCAAAAGATTAGAGAATTTCGGTTGCGGCTGAATCCTCAGAAATGTACGTTTGGTGTTACAGCAGGGAAAATGCTGGGGTTCTTGATTAGACAGAGAGGTATCGAAGTCGACCCTTCCAAAATCAAGGCCATCTTAGAAATGCTACCACCAAGGACTGAAAAGGAGGTGCGAGGCTTTCTGGGTAAAGTGCAATTCATAAGACGGTTTATTTCTAAATTAACCTAAACTTGTGAACCACTCTTTGGCCTCCTGAAGAAAGGAAAGAAATTCTAATGGGACGGCCAATGCCATGTTGCTTTTGAACAGATCAAGCATTATTTACAGAACCCACCTGTGTTGTCACCGCCTGAGCCGGGAAAACCGTTGATTTTGTACCTTTCAGTGACTGAAACTACAATGGGCTGCATGCTTGCACAGGAGTCTGAGGACGATGTGGAGAGAGCAATCTACTAACTGAGCAAAAAGATGCTGAGTTACGAGACTCGCTACACTCCACTCGAGAAGGCTTGTTTGGCCTTGGTATGGGCTACCAGGAAGCTACGGCACTACCTGTTAGCTCACTTTGTAATGCTGGTTTCGAGATTAGATCCCATCAATTATCTCTTCGAGAAACCGGTGCTTACGGGTAGGCTATTTCATTGGTTGCTTCTCCTTTCCGAATTCGATCTGAAATATATGATGCGCAAGTTTGTAAAAGGGAGAATGGTAGTGGAGTTCCTAGCTGATCACCCAGTAGAAGGGGATGAAGCAATAGAGTATCTATTCCCGGACGAGGCCATTCTACAGCCTGAAGAAGAGGTCTGGACTATGTACTTTGACAGAGCGTCTAATCAATACGGGTATAGGATAGGGGTGATAGTACCCGATAATTCTCGTATTCCTCTAGCATTCAAACTCCGATTCAAAGTCTCGAACAATGAGGCAGAGTATGAAGCGTGTATTGCTGGACTAGAAGCAACTCTGGAACTAGGGGCAAAACGGTTGGACGTCATCGGGGACTCGAAGCTTGTTGTATCTCAAGCAAAAGGAGATTGGAAAGTCAAAGAAGAAAAGATGAGAATATACCACCAGACCTTGGACTTACTGATTCCTCGGTTTGAGAAGCTAAACTTCGCTCATCTACTAATTGAGAACAACAGGTTCGCAGATTCACTAGCAACTCTATTTTCCATAATAGACATCCTATTTGGAGTCTGGATGCATCCGATCATCATCGAACAGAAATTTGCACCGGCCTACGAACTGATTGCTGCAATAGATGAGGTTCAAGATGAGAACCCTTGGTATTACGATGTCTAGAACTTCTTGGAAAAAGAGGCGTATCCATCAGCGGCAAATGCCAAGGACAAAAGGGCAATTAGAAGAATGGATGTTCAGTTCATCGTCTATGGAGGAAAACTGTACAAGAGAGGTCATCTCGGGATGTATAAGTTGTGTGTTGATGCTGGAGAATCGAAGCGCCCGATGGAGGCCATCCATGGAGGAGAGTGTGGAGCGCACATGAACGGGGTGATGCTAGCCCAGAAAATTCTCAGACAGGGTTACTACTGGTCCACCATGGAGGAGGATTGTATTGGCTTTGTCCGGCGATGCCACAAATGTCAGATCCATGTGAACTACATGAATATTCCGGCGTCGAAGCTGTACAACATGACTTCGCCATGGCCATTTTCAATCTGGGGAATTGATGTGATCGGGGCTGTCACTCCGAAGGGGTCTAATGGGCATGAGTTCATTCTGGTTGCGATAGACTATTTCACAAAGTGGGTTGAGGCGCAATCTTATGAAGTGTTGAAGGCATCGCATGTTGCAAAGTTCATCAGGAACAACATCATCTCTCGCTAGGGGGTCCCGAACGAGATTATTTCAGATAATAGTTCCCACTTCAAAAAGGAAGTGATCGACTTGTTAGAGAAATACAACGTGGCTTTTCATAAGTCATCTACATATCGGCTGCAAACCAATGGTGTAGTTGAGGCCGCCAACAAGAACATCAAGCATATTCTACAGAAGATGGTGGAAACCTACCGAGATTGGCCAGATAAGCTGTCGTTTGCTCTGTGGGGCTACCGGACTTCAATTCGAACTTCTACTGGGGCGACTCCGTATTCCTTGGTCTATGGGATGGAGGCCGTTTTACCTATCGAAATTGAGGTTCCGTCATTGCGGGTATTGGTTGAATGTCAGATAGCTGAGACAGATTGGCAGCAGAGCAGATTCGAAGAACTCATGCTTTTTAATGAAAGAAGGCTGAAAGCATTGTACCATGTTCAGGGTTATCAACGACGAATTGCCAGGGCTTTCAACAAGAAAGTTAAGTCCAGGAATTTGAAGGAAGGAGATTTGGTGCTCAAAGACAACCGAGCTCTCATCCACGACCCTAGGGGCAAGTTCAGACCTAATTGGACTGGTCCTTACATCATCAAGTCTATCTGGTCGGGTGGAGCTGTCATTTTGATGGACCTAGATGGCCTAGAGTTTTCCCAATCGATCAACATGGACAAGTTGAAGAAATATTTTCCCTGAGTGGCTCGCTAGGCTGAAACCCCGAAATGGCGACCTAGGTAAAAGTTAGAGCACAAAAAATTTGAAATGATAAAAACTGAGCTCCCAAGGTTGAAAACCCGCAAAGGGCAGCCTTGGCAAAAGTTAGAGCGTAAAAGGTGAGGGTTAATACACGAGTGAACCTGAGCTGAACTACGTAAGGCTTGATTCCCATCTTTGGGATACGTAGGCAACTCCATTTTGAAGTCCAGCCATAAACACTTCCCCGATCGACTTTGTCCATGTGATCGCCTTGGTCATCTTTTTCTATTCAGCATTCAAAAGCTCGGTTGTAATCTCCGGTGCAGTGCTACTCAGACTAGGGGCAACTTTCCAGTTGCTGGGATCTGGGGTTGTGCATCTCAGTGACAGATCTCAGGCGTGTCCAGTTCTGATCCATATCGAAAATGGTTTTGAAAAGTTTTAATAAAAGTTGATTTTGTTCAAATTAATCTTTTTACAACTTAGACCATTTTTGGACCGAACGAAAAATTTTCAGTACCCACAACCTTCAATTACATTGATTTCAATACAGAGTTCTCCTCCTCTTGAATACAAAATTGAAGTTGCTTTTCATTATATTCAAGAAGAAAGCTTGAAAGTTCTGATTAAAATCAAATAAATTCGGGGCATAGTCAGGTGTTCCTGCGTCCTCTCCTAGAGCTGGTCGAAGCCTCTGATGCCAAGATGGGCTCGATCTGTGCCTCTTCATTGAGCCAATCTATGCACTCATCAGAGAGGGTGCAGCTGAAAGTGGGAGTGGGGGCTAGAAGCTCTCTAGTCCTCCATGCCGTGGTATTGTAGACACCCCATTTTTGACCGTCCTCAAGACTTGGGCGTCACCGTTTGAACACTCGGTGATCATCCATGTTTGTGTTCGTCTTGAGTTCTCGGAGGTCTCGGCTTGCGTGCCTTACCTCAGGATCTCTCGACTCGACTGTTTAGTGTTTGGTTTTGCACCAAACACTTGTGTTTTTCCTTGGAGGGGCAGGGAATGCCTTGTGAGGCATCCCCACACATCACCGGCCATGGCCAGAGGCCACCGGCTGGTGTTTTGTTGCCATCGGCAATGTATATTTCCGGTCGGCATTCTTTGTTGCCGGTCGGCAGTCCATTTTGTCAAAATGTCATTTTTGAGCAGCCGACTACTGTTTATCTGCTTTTGCAGATATTTTAATACAGCTGGCTTGCATTTTGTTCCCCTCCATACACGTGTATGGAGGGATGGCTTCCTTGTTAGCTTCTTGAGTAAGCTTTACAAGATTGGCTTCTCTATAAGAGGAGCCCTCCTCTCTTGGCTTGGGGGTTAGAAAAAAAAGGGTTAGACATTTTAGACAGCCATTTTAGGGTTTGAGTTCTAGGGTTAGGGTTTCATATATATCCTATCTCTATATCTCTCTCTTGTGTGTGTATAAGTGTGTTTGTGTCTTACTATTGCACACAAACACATAGTGTTACACCTTTGCTTGATTCTTGAAGGGCCAGAGGTTTGTTCTTGAAGCTGGGGGCTGTTTTGAGCTCAAAGAAGCTGCTGGAGCTTCATTTGTGAAGAGGGTCTTCAAGGGTAACAATCTTACTCCTTTATTCCCCATTTTTGCATACTATTTTTTCCTATCTTAAAACTATTTCTGAGCTTAGTGTATAACATAAAAAAGTTCTATTTTTGGGCCCTCTAAATAGTTTGTTTAGAGTGTTTTGTGGTTTGGAGGTGTTTGACCCCTCTTAGGCCTTGAGAGGCCCCATTTTGTGCTATTTTGAGTGAGCTCCGGGACCTTGGTGTTTGGGCATCCTCACCACTGAAATCTTGAGGGATTTCAGAGGTGAGGATGGTGCCTTGAGGTCCTAGGGGGGAGAGGGCCACCCCCTCTCCTTGTTGTCCTTGAAAAGGGCCATTTTTGCCTCTTTAATGAGCACCTAGCTAAGCCTCATGTTGACCATGCCTCGGTTGTCATTTATGCTTATTTTGCCATGAAATAGCATTGTTGTATGTTGGTTTTGGTACACCATGCTTGCTTAGCATACATGCCTTGTAATGCCACTTTGTTGCCTTAACATGCCTTAGGTTGTAAACCATTATTCTAGCATGTTTTAGGCTTAGCCTTGTGAAGCTTTCATCCTTATTTTGCCATGTTTAAGGTCTGTCCATAGTTGTTTGGGTCGACTTTGGCATGCTTTGTATAGCCCCTTTGCATTTTTGGTTTGTTGACCTTAAGTTTGTGAATGTATAGCATGCATCCTTGCCTTAATTTAGTGGGTTGGGACCATTTGCCATGTTATTTCAGTCCCTTTAACATGCTTGTATGCTTGCCTTGGATGCCTCTTTGAAGTTTTGAAAGCTTGTCTTGCATGCTCCATGTTTTGGCCATTGTGCATACCCTTTGAATTTGAGCCACTTAGATGTCATCTAGGTGTCCCTTGGGTGTTGTCTAGGCCTGCCTTAGACTTGTTTTAAGTCCTCTTGGCCTTGTGAGGCTTGGTTGACTTAGTCTTGGTTTAAGCCTCTTGGCTTGTCTTGGGTTTTAGACCATTGTTGCATGCTATGTTTGTCTTGTTTAAGTGGGTTTGGCACCTCCTATAGCATGATTTTCAAGGCTTAATTTGCATGCTATATATCCACGCTTGCATCCTTTTAAGTGTGCTTGAGAATTGCTCTTTAATGTTTGAAGTATTGGACATCATTCGCATGCACGTTTGCATGCCATTAGTCCTTCATTTTGGGCACTTTGGCCACTGTTTTGGGCCTAATTAGAGCTGCCTAAATCATGCTTAAGTCCATCCTTTGCTTGCTTGCATGCTTACCTTGCATGTTTGTTTGCATGCTTGCCTGTACATCTTGTATTCCCATGTTGTATCATTAGCTTGCATGCCTAGGTTGCATTGCATCTAGCATGCATGTCTTGTTCCTTGATCTAGTGATAGGAATTGGGCTTTGGTTTGTTGGTTCGCATTGTATTTGACATCAAAATGTGCACACTTGGTCCCTTGGGCCATCACGCATGGAAATGCGCGATTGATGGTCCAAGAATCAAGGAGCATGTCCCTTTGAGTCACTAACATGATAAAGGACATGATTGGTGCATACATTGCTTGAATTGCATTTCCATGCCATGCCTTGCACTCTGCTGCTGTCAACTGCAAATTCTGCAGGAACTTTCTGCCGACCGGCAGTGTCCAGTGCCGACCGGCAATCCTTCCTGGGCCGATAGCTTCACCAATAACCGGTGATCACATACCACTGCCAGTGGTCATTCTACTCAGCCGGTGGTGTCTCCCGATGTCCAGGGAAGCAATTTTGAGACTTTGGCAGTCTTCAAAGAGGCAGAGCAGGGAAAACAGAGGCAGCCTATGCATGGCAGTGCACTTCCGAGCAAGACCCGAGCACGCGCGCATCGAACCCTCTTCCTGAGGCCCCTTTTATTGCTTTTCTTATGCTTAGTTAATTTGTTAATTAATTAGGTGATTTGTAATATTTAATTAGCTTGCGAGTTAGTTAATTTGTATTATTCTTTCGGTCCCTCCGAGGGAGGGCGAATTTGTAATAAGTGTGGGTGAGTGTGTGCATGTCTTCCAACCCCCACTTCTTTCTCCCTTTTACTTACCTGCTTTGATGGTTAGTAATAGGTCATGTTTAAATTAGCATACCTTATGCTATGCATGCGTGCATCCATACATTTGTCTCGCACGCACCAGGCTCGGTACATCATGCTAACTGCATTTGTACTTCAATTCCAAATTGAATACGTGAATCAATTGATTGCAGTTCACATGCCATGTTTAGGTTGGCCGAGCCTACTCTAATTGCATCCTGTATGTGTTGCATTAGTCAATTTGACATGAACTAGGACCATGCATGTTGGCTAACTAGTTTATTGTTTTGGCACGGAGTACGATGTAAGTATTTTCATGCTTTAGCATATCGCATGCGTGTGAATGCTATCATGACAGCATGTTTACCATGTGGCTAGATGCTTATGTAATAAACTGTTTGGATGCCTGTGGGTGAAGGTTGAATTGTCTGAGTTGGAAAAACTCGTTGAAATCCGTATTTTAGCCTACTTGCGAGTAGCAAATTCCAAAGTGTTTTTCAAGACAAACGGATATGCAATGCTTATTTCCAAATTAGGCAATCTAGTCTATACTTGTGTGCTGTGCGCATAACATAGTAATTCTAGACTAATAACCGGATTAAGAACACATAACGTTTTCAAAAGCGGATATCACGGTTAGTAGAGGCCGATCTTCGGATCAGGCGAGAGGGGGTGCTCATAACTGACCTTCCCCAATCGTACCCAAGTTCCCGAGCCGAGGCAACTTTGGTGATGACGGACACGTGGCCTTTGGCACCGAGTCAGGGTTTCCTAAATTCCCCCAAAATAAAATATTTAGGTGGCGACTCTGTATCTGGCAAAGCAGTCCATGTTTGGCACTTCTTTCAAAAAATCTATTTCTCAAAACTATTTGCCGGATTTGGACTCTTTGGTTCAGATTAAGAACCGTGACACAAATCGAGTCCGAACTGTAGTGAGGGCCCCCCACGCAGGCGCGTCTATAGGCATACCGAGCTAGCTGCGTGCCTCGGACCGAAAATGTAGCGGGGTACTCAATCCCTTCCTCTGGGAAAGTTTGATCATGTCCGAACTGGCGCCTGAACCAGAACGGAAAGTAAAACACGCAGTGTGTCAGGCCAATCAACTGGATCCCGGGCTGACGGGTCATGCTATAGCTCATTGTCGGCAGATTGAGCCAAGGGTAGCGCCAAGCGATGTGGTCCGTGGATAAATTGCACATCCAGCTGCGCCACCATCCTTTATCCGGAGCATCGACTAGACGTCGTCAGGAGAAATAGCCACGAGCTGAATATGCCAGACACGAGTCGACAACTCTCAACTTGTCCATCAACCACACCTTGGGAGGGATGAAAAATGAGAGAATAAAGAATAGAGAGATGTAAGTTGAGAGAAAAGTGAGCAAAAGGTTTTGAGAGAAAAACCGAGCTTGAGGGCCGAGTGATGTGAGCAATATATGTGAGATGGGGTGGGGAAAATTACCTGCAATAGTAGTAGACTCCCTGCAAACCTAGTCGTCTCCCGACGATGAAAAGCGTCTAAGCCCATCAATGTCTCGGCCAATGTCATGGCGATACAGCTTTTGCCCTCTTTCAAGCCCTCGGCGACCTCAATCAAACGAGTGCTAAACCCGCCGGAGCCTGGGGCTAGTAAGAAATGAGATAGCATGCATAAGCAGAGCACATGTCATCGATAACCCTACCAATGATGGTCGCCGCGATTACCAGCATCAGAAAACTGACAAACCAAGCTCGGAATGTCCATCTCTCCGTTGTGAATCAATGACCGAGTGTCATGCACAGTAAGGCCGCACATCCGTCCTAAGGCTTGGACGTGGCCGAACCGGAACTGAGGCAAGATTTCCTCGTCGCACTCGGATTCCATTAAAGCTTGGAAATCCTTGAAAGTGGGACACATCTCTTGACCGCCAAAACTAAAGACGTGTGCCATCGGATTCCAAAACCTTGCTGCGGGATGGAGGAACGGAAAACGCAGCGGGGTGCGACCCAGCGTGAATAGTGCATTTATGCCGAAACCCCGGAAGTTCAGCCTTTCCGAGCCATCCAAGTTGGCAATCCAAGTTGTGAGGTTTTGGGCAAGAAACTCTTCCATTTGGTGCAAATCAGTGTTGAAATGAGAAAAACTACGAAGCTGAGGCTTTTATAGAAGATAAGGTGATGAGTGGAAGATAGGTGTCAACATTCTGGAGGTGTTTGCCATTTTTGGCCGTTCGGCCAAAAATAGTGCCGACCAACCATCTCTTTTGGCCTATCGGCTAAAACTGTTGGCCGATGGCCACTTCTTGTGGCCGGTGGCTTTTACCTTTGGCCGATGGCCTTCCTTCTTGTTCCCTGAGCTGATTATGTATGGAACATGCTGAGAACTTGTAACTGGTTCCACTTCCAATGCCTTTCGGTGATGATTTTGCGAAGTCGCGCCTGTTACTGCAATTTGTTTACCGAGTTGTTGTACTCTTGCTTATCGAGTTGTATTTTACATTCTTTAAGTCTCTGCTTTGCTTATCGAGTGGTATTTATACTTGGTTTAGTTCTTTGTTTTGATTATCGAGTTGTTTTTGTCGTTACTCGGTTCACTACCTGATTATTACGATGCAAGCGCTTAATTTTCAAACAAAAGTTCAAATTTCATTTACATTGTTATGTGATGCGATGCGATGCGATGCGGTGCGATGCATAAAATGCATAAAATGTAACGCTTTTTGAACAAAACAACTGTTTTATTTCATCATGTCTTTTGCAAAAAGTACATAATTTTGAGAAAGTAAAACCTGCCTGAGGCAATACAATGTGCTCAAACTACCAGTATAAAGAAAAATCAAGCAAAACAAAAAAGAGAAGAAAAGCAGCAGAAAGTCTGGATCAACATCAATGGTCTCAAGTGTGGGAGTCGGCCCGGGTCCTCTTCCTAGACGAGTGTCCAAGATCACCACCACCATCTCCATAGTCAGAGTCTGAGCCATCTCCGGCCTCGCCCTGGGACAACGCCGCCTTCTCGTCAGAATCATTAGGGGAGGCTCTCGCGAACTGCTCTCAGCATGAGCATGCCTATGTTTGCCCCGGCTATGGAATGTCATCCCCCGCCTGGTTCCCCCTCCTCCTCGAACAGGAACAGATGGTCCAACTGGAGCACCTCCCGTAGCCAGAATCTAGAATGGGGCCTGAAAAGGACAAATAGCAAATGTATCAGTCATGCTACGCAAAACAGTGTATGAATGCTGTGAGCAGTATAGCAGTACAGAATGCAGTGTATGAGTACAATGTATGAATGCTGTGAGCAATACTGTGAGCAGTATGTGAGTTACAGTGTATCAGTGCCGTGAGTGCTGTGTATCAAGTGTCGTGTTGATAGCGTGATGCATCAGATTATGTATGAAACCGATTAGGCAGAGTTTGAGACTACGGTTGAAAGAACTTACCAGGATATTGTAGATGGTCAACAAATCGATGCACTGCTGCAGCATCCCTACCGCTGAGGCTATCAACTCCAGGGACTGGCGAGTGTACTCGACGGAAGCCTACAAAAGTGTTGAAGTCATTAGTATTCTGCAGGATATCAAATGAATTGAAATGACTGTACAAAATGCAAAGTCTAGTAGTACATACCGGGGTCGAGCCATAGACTCTGACAAGCTCATAATCAGCAGGAGAAGGAGCGAAAGGGATCTGATAAGTCTCCCCACCCTGCCCTCGGCATGTGATCGTCTTGGGCAGCGCTTGCTACTCAGCACCCCGTCCCCTCTGAGATCCACTCCTACCACGGGCCTGAGTTGCCCTCGGTGCTCCTACCCTTGTCGGCGCCGCAGGCCTCTCCCTCTCGACTCAACGAGCACCGGTCAGAGGCCGCATGGGATAAGCCTGAATGAACCTGGCGTAATCGTCCTCGTCTCTAAAGCGCTCTGAGTTCCAGCCGATCCTATAATCCATCATCTCCTCAAAGGTATACCTTTCAGTACGCCTCATATGGGTGGGAGGCGGCCTCGAGACTACCTGCTCCGGTAAGCCAAGGGTCTGCCGCAAGAAGCGCTCACCTAAGTACCACGTTCGGCAGACTGGACCCTCCAGCAAGACCCTAAATCGGGCAGTCTCTCGAGCACCGGCATACAGCTCCCGAACTGCGTCAGGCAACGGGGCCCAAGGCTGCCAGGTGATCTGCAAATAATACATAGTTTGTTATCTACTGTTATTGAGAGTATGATATAAAGTGAAGCTTAAATAAACAGTAATGTTTGACATACCTCGGTTGGGGTGATGGTGTCAAAACAGCGACGGAAGAACATGAAGAACATTAAGTTGTGTAATAATTAGTTGTAGCTAGTTATTCATTTGGTTTTGTAATAATTAAGTAGCTTGTTAGCTAGTTAATTAGGTGGCTTGTATTATTTATTCGGTCCCTCCGAGTGAGGGCAAATTTGTAATAAGTGTGGGTGTGTGTGTGCATGTCTTCCAACCCCATTTCTTTCTCCCTTTTATTTAACCGCTTATAATGGTTAGATTTAGGGCATATTTCAATTAGCATACCTTATGCTATGTATGCGTGCATTCATTCATCTGTATTGCATGCACCGGGCTCGGCGCATCATACTAACTGCATAGTAATTCAAATCTAACTTGAATACGTGTTATCTGTTGCATTTCACATGCCGTCCTAGGATTAGCCGAGCCTATTCTAGACTGCATTTTGTATGCGATACATTAGGCACTTAACATGGACTTGGATCATGCATGATTGCTAACGAGTTCTCTGTTTTGGCGCGGAGTACGATGTAAGTATTTATGTTTTAACATCTCGCATGAGTGTGATTGTTAACATGATAGCGTGCTTATTATGTGGTTATATGCTTATGTGATAAACTACCTGAATGCCTATGGGTGAAGGTTGGATTACTTGAATTGGGATAATTCATTGAAATCCGCATTTTAGCCTACTTGCGAGTAGCAAACTTCAAACATTTCCAAACAAACAGATATGCAATGTTTTGTTCCAATTCAGGCGATCCAGTCTATACTTGTATGTTGTGCGCATCACATAGTAATTCTAGCTAATTACTGAGAATAAGAACGCATAATGTTTTCAAAACTAGATATCATGGTTAGTAGAGGCCGATCTTTGATCGGGCGAGCGGGGGTGCTCACGAAGTGACCTTCTCCAATCGTACCCAAGTTCCCGAGCCGAGGCAACTTTGGTGATGACGGACACGTGGCCTTAGGCAACGAGTTAGGGTTTCCTAAATTTCCCCAAAAATAAAATATTTAGGTGGCGACTCTATATCTGGCAAAGCAGTCCATGTTTGGCACTTCTTTCAAAAAATCTGTTTTCAAAAATAGTTTGCCAGATTTGGACTCTTTGATGATTCATCGGTCTTGCATTGCACTCTGCGAGATTAGATACAGGACCGTGACTTTTGAGTCCGAACTGTAGTGAGCCTATATGAACAAAACGGGAGGGGGGGGATTTCCCTCCCGGGACGTTCGAGGACGTCTACAGTTTCTGGCGACTCTACTGGGGAGTTAGAGAACTTGACTTGAACTCATGATATCTTGTTTTGATTACACTTATGTGTTTCTTTACATTGCATGTGCATTGGTGCGCCTAGGACACCGTGTTTGCCGTATGCTATTCCTGAACGGTTTGCCGGAGGCTTGCTTTGAGAAGCGTGCCATAAGGCTGACCGGTTGCGGTCTCTGCCACGACGGGAACACAAACCCCAATTTTATCAGGGCACCATTTTTGACCATTCGACCTAGTGCATATCGAAATCCATGGTGACCATTCCAAACTAGGACAGGTTGCTTACCTGATACAGGTTGTTTGAAACCGCTGCGTGCATAGTGAAACCCTAGCTCCTGATAAAATAGGACAGGGAAACACTACCCCAACATAGGGGTGTTTTGGCTCTCACTTATCTGTTATGTGCTTTAGAGTTGGCCTCTACAGGAAATGCACGTATCAGTTTGCAAATCTGAGAACCAGGCCTGAGGGCACCATTATCAATATCTGGGAATCAGTTATATCTGCGGGTATCAGATTCAATTTGGGGCAGCGACTTTGAAGAACAGTGACCAGTGGTAGAGTACAGTGATTCAGCTATGCTTATGTCTGTTTTGCTTGGGCTGAAATGCGGTGTGTTTTCTCTTTCAGAGGCGGGGGTTCAGAGAGTTAGTTCAGAATAGCTAGTGTTCCCCCTTGCTAAGGCAAGACAGGGATCTGATCCGTCAGTCACCAGTTGCACCACCTCCGTTCAGTTCAGCGGATCTATGATAACGCAAAATTCAGAGGAAGTCGTGGTTATGGCAGTCGCATTAGACCGAGGAATCATCCTGCAAAGCGAGACCAATGTTGATGTACCACATCCACCCAGGTCGCCTGCTGCGCGCCCGATCTGGGAGCACCAGTTGTTTCAGGCCCGTGAACCTACCACGTTTGAATTAATGGGAATGATTGGTGACCTTCAGAGGTCTGTGGCGGATCTCGCTTACGGAATGTCAGCTTCGCCACCAACTGCATCATATGCCAGAAATTTTGTACCGCAAGAGCCCCCATTACTGGGGCGAATTGTGATCAAGCTCAGCGAACCTGAGGTTGTCCCGAGCTATTGCAATGACATGTCAACAGCATCCCAAACCCTTGATCAGGCTGAGGCCAGAGGTAAGAACAAAATGAAGGCAGACACCGATCCCATTGAACAACTGCTGTGGGCAGTCGAGGCTTTGAAAGCTGGGGGGATGAATAAGCAGCAGGTATTTGCAGTTGTGGCCAAGACTGTAGATGGTGCTTTCCCCACTCCAACCGAGGGCAGTTCAAGCCAGACGGAAAACAGGGATAAGCCCCGTCATGCCAGAACAGTTTCTCCCACTCATAACCCTACACCTGGAAGAGATCAAAAAGCCAAGGCAGTGCCTGCCGACCCTTTCGCTAGTGCGTCTAACAAGAATCCACAGACTTCGAAGTATCTGCCCCGAGGGCGTAGACTCTTTCACGCCCTCTACATGCCTCTGTCTAAGGCACTTCAAATCCTGGCTGAAAAAGGGCATCTTAAACCCCTCGAGCCTAGGCCTCTCCCTAGTCATCTTCCAGCAGGCCATGACGCTACTCAGCACTACGCGTACCATCAGCAAACCGGTCACGCCATTGACAACTGCTTTTGTCTTCGCCATGAAGTACAGGACTTGATCGACAATGAGGTCATCCTCCCACCTACCTCAGCAAAGTTTGTCACCACTGAGCTTTTGGACTTCGAGGATACCACAAGTATGTGATCAGGGGTTAGACCACCTGCGGGCGGCGCTCAGTATATTTCAGATGTGGCGTGTGGCACGCACTGTTTTGAGCATTTGCGAATGCTGTTTTTTGTAGCCTCTGACTTGGGTGTTGAGTCAGTTCTGTGGTTTTGTTTTGAGTCTGTCTCTTTGTTTTGAGTCAGTCTTTTTGATTAAGGGTCGGTCTTGTTGTATCGAGTCAGTCCTGTTGTACAGAAGTCGGGTGATTCCGGGGGTGTTACTTCGGATATCATTATTTTGTTTTGTGTTTGTCCTTTTGTTTTCTTTTGAGTCTGTTTCTGTCGGGGAGCCAGTTATGCCAACAGATCTGAATGAAACAGCAGTGATTTTCACACCCTTGTGTTTGCTTTTGCCTTGCGCTAGTTGTGCCAGAAGTTTGAATGAAACGACAATGCTTTTCACTTGCTTTTCTGTGCCTTGAAAGCATTGCATTGACCTAAGTTTTTTTCAAAACTTTTTGAACATTGTGATGAAAACAAAGAGGAAGGAATTCCTCGGGATTTGCAAAAATTTGATCAATTGAGAGAAAGAGAGGCATGAACAGTAGAACAAGGACCTATCTGAAGCTATATAGGTTCCGAACTGCAAAGCAAAAAAAATAGGGAAAATTTGGAACATCTTAGTGTGTTTCAACTTCGGAAAATTCCGAGACTGCATTCCAGGTGCACCTTCTTAGGCCTCGCCATTTCTCTGGAGTATGAGCGTATCTCAACCCCAAGTGTAAGCCTGCTTCAAGTCAGAATGGCAGTCCAAGCAGCACCCGAGGGTTTCACATGCAGATGTTATCTCTCGCCAATATAAACAGGGTGTCTCCTTTTGAGCTGAGCGTGTTGCCAAGTCCTCCGAGAGGTAAATCGGAGGCACCAGAGTACATATTTGATGCTCCTCTATTGCATAGAATGTCAACTTCCATATATACTTCTGTTGCATGCGCGCATCGTTATGATTCATGCATAGAATATGCTTGCTTTCAATCCTACATAGAATATGCTTACTTTCAATATTGCATAGAATATGCTCCTGTTTCATACATGGAAAATGCCCCCATACTTGCATAGAAGATGCATTTTATCGCACTTTCTTGTGCATTTTATCTCACTCGCACTGTTTAGTGCATTTCAAATCAATCGCGCTATTTGGCGTATCGCACTGTTTAGTGCATTTTAAATGAATCGCGTCGTTTAGCGTATCGCACTATTTAGTGCATTTCAAAACAATCGCGCTGTTTAGTGTATCGCACTGTTTAGTGCATTTCAAATCATTCACGTTATTTTGCGCATCGTGCTGTTTTGTACAGGTTCAGGTTCACGCTATTTTGCGCATCGTACTATCTTGTGCCCTTTCGCATTTGTAATCACTCGCGCTGTTTAGCGTATCGCACTGTTTTGTGCAATTTACTTTCGCGCTTTCTTGCGCATCGCACTGTTTTGTGCATTGCATTGTATCATTCACGCTATCTTGCGTACCTTACTTGCACTTGTTAGTGCATTGTATCGCGCTATCTTGCGCACCTTATCTGCATCGCACTGTTTTGTGCATTCGCCCTACTCGCACTGTCTTGCACACCTTACCTGCACTTGTTAGTGCATTGCATTGTTCGCGCTTTCTTGTGCATCTTACCTGCACTTGTTAGTGCATTGCATCGCACTATCTTGCGCACCTTACCTGTACTTGTTAGTGCATTGCATCGCACTGTTTTGTGCATTCGCCCTACTCGCACTGTCTTGTGTACCTGTATTGCATTGTCTTGCACACCTCTTTAACCTGAGCTGTCACACACGTTACTTGCATTGTCATACACCTCTTTACTTGCGTTGTCACGCACACTTCGCTTGCATTGTTATGCACCCATTCCTCATGCATTGTCATGCACTGATTCGCTTGCATTGCTATGCATCGTTCCACCTGCATTGTTATGCACGTTTAACTCGCATTGTTATGCACCCTTTTAATTGCATCATTTTGCACGATCCCTTCCTTTCGAAACACCGGGATACGTCCCTATGTTTCTCCTTCCTTCCGAAACACCGGGATACGTCCCTATGTTTCTCCTACCATTCTGAAACACCGGGATACGTCCCTATGTTTCTCCTTTTCCGAAACACCACGATACGTCCCTATGTTTCTCCCACCATTCCAAAACACCGGGATACGTCCCTATGTTTCTCCTTTTTTGAAGCACCGGGATACGTCCCTATGTTTCCCCCTCTTTGGTTAAAAGCGTTTGGAATACGTTCCAATGCTCACACCATTCCGAAACACCGGGATACGTTCCTATGTTTCTCCTTTTCCGAAGCACCGGGATACGTCCCTATGTTTCTCCCTCTTTGGTTAAAAGCGTTTGGAATACATTCCAATGCTCACACCATTCCGAAACACCGGGATACGTCCCTATGTTTCTCACTCAATCCGAAACAGCGGGATATGTCCCAATGTTTCTCCTTCTAATACGTTGCAACGCTTATACCTTTCCGAAACACAGGGATATGTCCCTACGTTTCTCCCTTTTTGGTTAACAGTATTTGGAATACGTTCCAATACTTATACCTTTCCGGAACACCGGGATACGTCCCTATGTTTCTCCATCTTTGGTTAAAAGCATTTGGAACATGTTCTAATGCTTATGCCACTCTTTTTCCTTTCGCGTGCAACGCGTCGGAATCTTGTTTTAGACCTCGGGTGTCCCCAATAGTCGCTTTTAGTGTTCTCCGTGTGAGACGTAGCGAGAATTGAATAATTCTCTTACATCCTTTCTGCATTGTAATGTAGCTTGGTTTCTACTTGCTTAAAACTGTTGCATTGTTATGCTTCGTTACAGCTTTCTTTGCATGATCATAAGTCATGCTCTTGCATCTTGCATACCATTTGCATTTTGCCCCAGCCTCTGGGCGCATCTCTGCATGCCTGTATTGATTGATTGTCTGAGTCTTTGGCCTTGTCAAAAATGGGTCATCTCTGGGCTTTGACACTCACTCCCGTCACTTTGTGACTGTCGAGTTCTGTCAAAGAGCGGCAACTGTAGACACCCCATTTTTGACCGTCCTCGGGACTTGGTTGTGCTTGCAAGTACACCCAACAACTAGTTCGACTGCTCGCCGAGTACTCGACTGTCGCGGCAGAACGTCACCGGTTCGAGCTTCTCGGACCTTGTATCCTTTCGGCCCCATTTTTGGACCTTGGCTAGGTCCTTTCAGAGTGACCCTTTTGGTGCACTACCGGCCATGGCATGGAACTGCCGGTCATTTCTTTGCTCCTGCCGGCCACTGGTGAAGCCTTGTCGGCCATCAGTGAGCCACTGTCGGCCATTAATGATGGCCGGCACCCCCCAGTCTCAGCTGGTTTTCCTCCAGATCTTTTGAGCCAGCTGGTTTTTTGTTTGCTCCCCTCCATACACATGTATGGAGGGATGAAGCCCTTGTAAAGCTTCTTGAAGAAGCTTTGGCTTTACATTCCTCTATATAAGCAAGAGGGCTTCCTCTTTGCCAGAGGTTCTGAGTTTTGGAGAGCAAAAATTCCCTTTCTCTCTATATTGTTTGTATTTTGTGCTTAGAAATTGGATTTCCTTGCACTTTTACACTACAACACCTAAATACACACCACCACCATTGAACCAAGCTTCTTGGGAGGTCTTCTTGAGGTCTGAAAGCAAGCTTCCACCCCCTGAAATTGCTGGTTTCGAAGAGGGTCTTCAAAGGCCTCTCCCTTGATGTTTTGAGGTGATTTGGAGTGCCACGGTGCGTACATATCCTTGGGAAACCCTCCCTTTTCTCTATTTTGTGCTTCGTTGCAGTTTGGTGTCACAGTACACCAGTGGCCGGCAGCCTGTCATTGATGGCCGACAGTGTGCCATCCTTGGCCGGCAATGGACCACCTTTGGCCAGCAGTGATCCTTTCATGGCCGGTAGGCCACTGGTGACTTCCCCTGCAGTGTTTTGGTAAGGTCCAGCAACAAGCGCTGGAAGACACCCTGCAAACAAATCCTCTAAAGAGCAACCGGAAGGGGTTTCGAGGCGAAAAACTGAAGCGAGCATGCATGCCTTCCTTCTTCAAATAGAGCTGGAATAGCACCGTTTACTACTTTCCCTTTTCCCTATTTGCTTGTTGTCTTTCATTTGATAGTTAATTAATTTGTTAATTAATTAAGTTGTGTAATAATTAGTTGTAGCTAGTTATTCATTTGGTTTTGTTATAATTAAGTAGCTTGTTAGCTAGTTAATTAGGTGGCTTGTATTATTTATTCAATCCCTCCGAGTGAGGGTAAATTTGTAATAAGTGTGGGTGTGTGTGTGCATGTCATCCAACCCCATTTCTTTCTCCCTTTTATTTAACCACTTATAATGGTTAGATTTAGGGCATATTTCAATTAGCATACCTTATGCTATGTATGCGTGCATTCATTCATCTGTATTGCATGCACCGGGCTCGGCGCATCGTACTAACTGCATAGTATTTCAAATCTAACCTGAATACGTGTTATCTGTTGCATTTCACATGCCGTCCTAAGATTAGCCGAGCCTATTCTGAACTGCATTTTGTATGCGATACATTAGGCACTTAACATGGACTTGGATCATGCATGATTGCTAACGAGTTCTCTGTTTTGGCGCGGAGTACGATGTAAGTATTTATGTTTTAACATCTCGCATGAGTGTGATTGTTAACATGATTGCAGCCACATGCTTATGTGATAAACTGCCAGAATGCCTACGGGTGAAGGTTGGATTACTTGAATTGGGATAATTCATTGAAATCTGCATTTTAGCCTACTTGCGAGTAGCAAACTTCAAACATTTCCAAACAAACAGATATGCAATGTTTTGTTCCAATTCAGGCGATCCAGTCTATACTTGTATGCTGTGCGCATCACATAGTAATTCTAGCTAATTAATCGGAATAAGAACGCATAATGTTTTCAAAACTAGATATCATGGTTAGTAGAGGCCGATCTTTGATCGGACGAGCAGGGGTGCTCACGAAGTGACCTTCCCCAATCGTACCCAAGTTCCCAAGCCGAGGCAACTTTGGTGATGACGGACACGTGGCCTTAGGCAACGAGTCAGGGTTTCCTAAAGTTTTTCAAAAATAAAATATTTAGGTGACGACTCTGTATCTGGCAAAGCAGTCCATGTTTGACACTTCTTTCAAAAAATTTGTTTTCAAAAATAGTTTGCCAGATTTGGACTCTTTGATGATTCATCGGTCTTGCATTACACTCTACGAGATTAGATACAGGACCGTGACTTTTGAGTTCGAACTGTAGTGAGCCCATATGAACAAAACCGGGGGGGGGGCGGATTTCCCTCCCGGGACGTTCGGGTACGTCTACACTTATATGGTCATACTACATTATATGCATAACTTACGAACCTATGACATAGTCAATGAAAGTTAAATTACTATTCTTTTGGAAAATAAAGAATTACGAATTGCGTAGGCAAATGTCAGAACTATTATTGTCAATAGATTTGAAAGACTAAGAATTTGTATTTGTTATTAATAATGCATTGACTATTAAATTCAATTTGAAGAATCTGACATATCAATAGCGGAATATTTTGATTTATATTCAAAGTATGAAGAATCATAAACATCCCTTAGGATAATCATCTACTGGTGGGAGTATTTGACTTATAGATCAATGAATTAAAGTGTATGAGTAATATGATTGATGACAATAGAGATAGTAAAGAATCACCATTTTGAGTTATTAACAATAAATGATTGGGAACTAAGTTCAATTTCTGTGAGGAAAATCCAAAGAAAAAGGAAGTTACGTAGAAAAGGAAATGAAAAGAGACCAAGTTATATGACTGATTTTCGATACAAGTATCTTAAGTTTGGAGGACCAAACTTCCTAAGGGGGGAAGGCTGTGACGACCCCACCACATATAATGATTAGCACTTAATTAATTAGTGAGATTGAATTTTAATTGCCAATTAATCTAATTTATTATGGGATTTACGAAAATTATGGAGATTGATTCATATATGATTATATTTAGGATTTATTTTGGAATTAGAAATTGAAAGCCTAAATGACTCAAGATAGTACAAATGGTGAATTGAATTATTTTAATTTCGAGTATCGGACCATATGGGAGTTTAATTCAATATTCGATTCAGATTTATAAAATTTAGATTTGATTAATTGGGTTCGAATTGGAGTTACTTGAGTTATGAGAATTGGAAATTAAGATTATTATGGTATTCAATTGAGTATGTAATTTATTGGCGAAGATTTTGGAGTTTAATCTGAAATTGAAGACCTTAATGATTTGAGAAACCAAAATTTAGGATGAAAATAAATTTAATTTGATATTTGGAGCATTTTAGGAGTTTGATTAAAAATTTGATTAAGAATAATAAAATTCAATATAATTAATTGGGTTCTAAAGTAAGTAAAATTAGACAAATTAAATTATGTGGAATTTATGATTAGTTGTAATTAATTTAATTATGTATTAATTAAGATTTATCAAGACTAAGTGTTATTTAATTAAGCTAATCTAAATCACAAATTAAATTAAGGGAGAATCTAGAATTGTGAGTGTGTGTGGGTGTGCAGAGAAACTTGTGTGCAATGTGTCAACAAGAGAGGTGCATGTGTGTGTATGTGTTGAAAGATTTGAATGAAAGCCCATTTGGGGTGTTCTGCTGGGAGCAAACCCATGTGAGAGAGAGAGAGAGAGAGAGAGTATTTCATGCACTTAGTTGCCGGACAAAAAAAGAAGGGGGAGTTGCTCTATGTCAAGAAGAGAGAGATGGAGCTCAAGGACGCATGGGTCTAAAGAAAGGAAAAGGAAATTCAAAAGAAATTCATTACTCTAGAACTCTAGGTATGGAAGTTAAGTTCAAATCTTGTAGATTAAGCACCTAAAAGCTGAAATTAAAAAGGATTTAGATTCAATTTCGTGTAATCAAAAAGGAGATGAAGAAAATCAAGTTAGGTTTAGGATTATGGAAATAAATTTGAAAATTAATTAGTTTGAGTTTGATTTTTATATAAGTTTGAGGTTCATGCTTACATGTAATTTAAAATTTTAAAGTTTTAGATTTAATTCATGTGTAAAAAGACTTATGAGTTAAAATTTGGGATAAAAACCTAAATTAGAGTAATTCAAGAATTAAATTATGATTTGCTTCGGAAAAACATAAAATCGGTAGTTTTGATCCTAATTTCATGTATGCATATATTTCTTTAAAAGAGTTTATAATTTCAATTTCATGATTTAAGAGGAATTAGTAAAATGATGAAGAAATTGAATTGGATTCAAAATTACGGAAGGAAATTGGGTTCTAAACATGAAATGGGTTACATGCATGTTTGTGGTTATGGCAATAATTGTAAGAATTCTTCAAATTGAGCTTGGGATTGGAAACCTTGATATATGTGAAATGTATATTTGCATGCACCATGAGTTTTGAGAGGATTTGAGCCATACAAGTTTATTATGCATTTGATTTTGAAGAAAATGTTTTGAAAACATTGAGTTCATAAAAAAAAAAAAAGGTTTAATCATGGAGTTAATTGAGGTTTTGATTTTGTTTTGAAACCTAAAAATTGGTTTGATTTTAATCTCTAACCCATGCATGTAATGTAATTTAAGAGTTTTATTTAATTTAAACATGTTATTGAACATATTAAATTAGTTAGTTTTATTGGAATTACATATATGTAATGTTTGCTAAAAAAATTGACAAGAAAATGAAGAATTAGAGCCAAGATCAAGTTTATGAAGTTAACTAAGAAATTAATTACTTTGGGTTTGATTTTGGAATATCATGCATGAATTGAGTCTAATTTTTACATGCATGGATAAATTCTACAAGTTTTAGTATTCTAATTGTACATGCATAATGGATTTCTAATAATTGATTTCATGTTTTGATGAAATAAGAATTAAGTTTTGGAAATTTATGGGTTTATGAACAATGAGCTTAATTCATAAATTAAAGGAGTTTTGATGTAAATGATTTAAAATTGATCATATTTTCTTGATTATTTAAGAGTATGTATATTTAGACAAGCCATGTATGAACCCAAGTTTTGAAATTATTTTGAAAGCTCAATTCAAGTTTTAGAATTTGTGAGTTTGGAATTGGGCTTGCTATGACGAACATGAATTGAGTTGAATTTGATGAATTTGAAATTTGTGTGTACATACATGTAAAGGATTGCCATGAGTTTGCATATTTGAGTACAAACATGCATTTCATAATGAATCAAAGGCTATTTGGCACATGCAAGCATGATAATGTTGAATTCCATGAAGTTGATCATTAATTGTACTATTTAAGTTGAAAATGAAGCCTATATTTCACATGCATGTATATTTCAAAATGATATGGAAATTAATTTGCATGAGTCTTGAAGTTATGAAGTGAGTTTGATATGATTCGAGTTTATGAGATGGGTTTATGTAAATTTGATATTCAAATTTTGAAAAATTGGCCCTTATATTCATGTTAAAAGTTATATATAAGTCTTATGATATTAATTACATTGGTTGGAACCAAGTTTGAAGCTCAAACATAATCTGGAAAAACCCAGAAGTTGGCATGTCCGTTCGAGCGAGGAATGCGTTACTCGAGCGTGGAAATTGAGTTCCTAGAAGTTTTGTAGAAATTTGTATTGTCGCTCGAGCGGCAAAGTGTACGCTCGAGCGAACCCTGTTTCGCAAGGCTTCTCACTCGAGCATCAAAAGTCTCGCTTGAGCATAAAATACAATTAACCAGTACTTTTTCAGACCAAAGAGGTCTGCTCGAGCGGCCGAAGCTATGCTCGAGTAGAGAGCCCTGTTTCAGAAATTTTAAAAAGTTATTCTATACTTCGTTTTCCGTTCTCTTTCTTTCCAAAGCACTCTTAGGCATGCATTAAACATTGTAAATGAATTAAAGAACATAAAAGAAGCCTAAGAATGTTAAACAAGTTAAAGAACGGAATAAATTGTATTGTGACCCAATTTCTATGTGCATTATGAATTGTGTAGGGTCAACTACAAGGGCGGACCCGGCATTTGAACACTGTGAGTAAGAACTCTGTAAATTTATGTTTAACTTTAATTATTTTTTTATAATATGAAATGATCAGTTTTCTCGGAATGCTATGTTTTTTGTGAATGAATGATCGCCTAAATTTCTGAAATGTATTCGTGGCATCCATAGCATCATGTGATATTTTGCGTACCTTTATGGGTCATCGGAATGCCTTTACGGCCGTCCCTTTATGGGTCATCAGAACGCCTTTATGGCCGTCCCTTTATGGGTCATCGGAAATGTCTCTGTGCACATGAGTCATCGGAATGCCTTATGGCTATCCCTTTATGGGTCATCGGAATGCCTTTATGATTGTCCTTTCATGGGTCATCGGATTTGTTAATGCTAATGGATGTGCCATGCACTATAATGTGAAATGTACGAACTTTGAATTTGAATATGACTACGTATATGAATCTGTTTCTGTTTTAACATCTGATCACGTACAAGACTCTGTTTCTGTATAGACATCTTTCAGTAAAATCTTTATTCTATTATTATTCACTGGGCTCTAGCTCACTGTATTAATTATGTATGTAGGTGATCAGGCGCGTGACCAAGCCTAGAGCTTTTGCTTGGATTCTGTTTTGTTAGCCAACCTATGTGCCTATCGTGGAGGTTCCGGATATGTCTAGCGATTATGGTTAAATGCATAAAGTTCAAGTTTTGTTTTCTTGTTTGGTTAAACAAGTCTTTGCTTATTTTGTAAATAAACTTCCTCCAAACTACTAACGCAAAAAATAAAATAAGATTGTAAATATCTTCCACACAACTTCCTTGAAATTATTAAAGTGAAAAATAAAATAAGTATCTTCCACACAACTTCCTCCAAACTACTAACGCAAAAAATAAAATAAGATTGTAAATATCTTCCACACAACTTCCTTGAAATTATTAAAGTGAAAAATAAAATAAGTATCTTCCACACAACTTCCTCCAAACTACTAACGCAAAAAATAAAATAAGATTGTAAATATCTTCCACACAACTTCCTTGAAATTATTAAAGTGAAAAATAAAATAAGTATCTTCCACACAACTTCCTCCAAACTACTAACGCAAAAAATAAAATAAGATTGTAAATATCTTCCACACAACTTCCTTGAAATTATTAAAGTGAAAAATAAAATAAGTATCTTCCACACAACTTCCTCCAAACTACTAACGCAAAAAATAAAATAAGATTGTAAATATCTTCCACACAACTTCCTTGAAATTATTAAAGTGAAAAATAAAATAAGTATCTTCCACACAACTTCCTCCAAACTACTAACGCAAAAAATAAAATAAGATTGTAAATATCTTCCACACAACTTCCTTGAAATTATTAAAGTGAAAAATAAAATAAGTATCTTCCACACAACTTCCTCCAAACTACTAACGCAAAAAATAAAATAAGATTGTAAATATCTTCCACACAACTTCCTTGAAATTATTAAAGTGAAAAATAAAATAAGTATCTTCCACACAACTTCCTCCAAACTACTAACGCAAAAAATAAAATAAGATTGTAAATATCTTCCACACAACTTCCTTGAAATTATTAAAGTGAAAAATAAAATAAGTATCTTCCACACAACTTCCTCCAAACTACTAACGCAAAAAATAAAATAAGATTGTAAATATCTTCCACACAACTTCCTTGAAATTATTAAAGTGAAAAATAAAATAAGTATCTTCCACACAACTTCCTCCAAACTACTAACGCAAAAAATAAAATAAGATTGTAAATATCTTCCACACAACTTCCTTGAAATTATTAAAGTGAAAAATAAAATAAGTATCTTCCACACAACTTCCTCCAAACTACTAACGCAAAAAATAAAATAAGATTGTAAATATCTTCCACACAACTTCCTTGAAATTATTAAAGTGAAAAATAAAATAAGTATCTTCCACACAACTTCCTCCAAACTACTAACGCAAA
This sequence comes from Camellia sinensis, assembly GCF_004153795.1. Classification (NCBI taxonomy): domain Eukaryota; kingdom Viridiplantae; phylum Streptophyta; class Magnoliopsida; order Ericales; family Theaceae; genus Camellia; species Camellia sinensis. Next base: position 422,544 of record NW_021028919.1, read on the forward strand.
AAATAAAATAAGATTGTAAATATCTTCCACACAACTTCCTTGAAATTATTAAAGTGAAAAATAAAATAAGTATCTTCCACACAACTTCCTCCAAACTACTAACGCAAAAAATAAAATAAGATTGTAAATATCTTCCACACAACTTCCTTGAAATTATTAAAGTGAAAAATAAAATAAGTATCTTCCACACAACTTCCTCCAAACTACTAACGCAAAAAATAAAATAAGATTGTAAATATCTTCCACACAACTTCCTTGAAATTATTAAAGTGAAAAATAAAATAAGTATCTTCCACACAACTTCCTCCAAACTACTAACGCAAAAAATAAAATAAGATTGTAAATATCTTCCACACAACTTCCTTGAAATTATTAAAGTGAAAAATAAAATAAGTATCTTCCACACAACTTCCTCCAAACTACTAACGCAAAAAATAAAATAAGATTGTAAATATCTTCCACACAACTTCCTTGAAATTATTAAAGTGAAAAATAAAATAAGTATCTTCCACACAACTTCCTCCAAACTACTAACGCAAAAAATAAAATAAGATTGTAAATATCTTCCACACAACTTCCTTGAAATTATTAAAGTGAAAAATAAAATAAGTATCTTCCACACAACTTCCTCCAAACTACTAACGCAAAAAATAAAATAAGATTGTAAATATCTTCCACACAACTTCCTTGAAATTATTAAAGTGAAAAATAAAATAAGTATCTTCCACACAACTTCCTCCAAACTACTAACGCAAAAAATAAAATAAGATTGTAAATATCTTCCACACAACTTCCTTGAAATTATTAAAGTGAAAAATAAAATAAGTATCTTCCACACAACTTCCTCCAAACTACTAACGCAAAAAATAAAATAAGATTGTAAATATCTTCCACACAACTTCCTTGAAATTATTAAAGTGAAAAATAAAATAAGTATCTTCCACACAACTTCCTCCAAACTACTAACGCAAAAAATAAAATAAGATTGTAAATATCTTCCACACAACTTCCTTGAAATTATTAAAGTGAAAAATAAAATAAGTATCTTCCACACAACTTCCTCCAAACTACTAACGCAAAAAATAAAATAAGATTGTAAATATCTTCCACACAACTTCCTTGAAATTATTAAAGTGAAAAATAAAATAAGTATCTTCCACACAACTTCCTCCAAACTACTAACGCAAAAAATAAAATAAGATTGTAAATATCTTCCACACAACTTCCTTGAAATTATTAAAGTGAAAAATAAAATAAGTATCTTCCACACAACTTCCTCCAAACTACTAACGCAAAAAATAAAATAAGATTGTAAATATCTTCCACACAACTTCCTTGAAATTATTAAAGTGAAAAATAAAATAAGTATCTTCCACACAACTTCCTCCAAACTACTAACGCAAAAAATAAAATAAGATTGTAAATATCTTCCACACAACTTCCTTGAAATTATTAAAGTGAAAAATAAAATAAGTATCTTCCACACAACTTCCTCCAAACTACTAACGCAAAAAATAAAATAAGATTGTAAATATCTTCCACACAACTTCCTTGAAATTATTAAAGTGAAAAATAAAATAAGTATCTTCCACACAACTTCCTCCAAACTACTAACGCAAAAAATAAAATAAGATTGTAAATATCTTCCACACAACTTCCTTGAAATTATTAAAGTGAAAAATAAAATAAGTATCTTCCACACAACTTCCTCCAAACTACTAACGCAAAAAATAAAATAAGATTGTAAATATCTTCCACACAACTTCCTTGAAATTATTAAAGTGAAAAATAAAATAAGTATCTTCCACACAACTTCCTCCAAACTACTAACGCAAAAAATAAAATAAGATTGTAAATATCTTCCACACAACTTCCTTGAAATTATTAAAGTGAAAAATAAAATAAGTATCTTCCACACAACTTCCTCCAAACTACTAACGCAAAAAATAAAATAAGATTGTAAATATCTTCCACACAACTTCCTTGAAATTATTAAAGTGAAAAATAAAATAAGTATCTTCCACACAACTTCCTCCAAACTACTAACGCAAAAAATAAAATAAGATTGTAAATATCTTCCACACAACTTCCTTGAAATTATTAAAGTGAAAAATAAAATAAGTATCTTCCACACAACTTCCTCCAAACTACTAACGCAAAAAATAAAATAAGATTGTAAATATCTTCCACACAACTTCCTTGAAATTATTAAAGTGAAAAATAAAATAAGTATCTTCCACACAACTTCCTCCAAACTACTAACGCAAAAAATAAAATAAGATTGTAAATATCTTCCACACAACTTCCTTGAAATTATTAAAGTGAAAAATAAAATAAGTATCTTCCACACAACTTCCTCCAAACTACTAACGCAAAAAATAAAATAAGATTGTAAATATCTTCCACACAACTTCCTTGAAATTATTAAAGTGAAAAATAAAATAAGTATCTTCCACACAACTTCCTCCAAACTACTAACGCAAAAAATAAAATAAGATTGTAAATATCTTCCACACAACTTCCTTGAAATTATTAAAGTGAAAAATAAAATAAGTATCTTCCACACAACTTCCTCCAAACTACTAACGCAAAAAATAAAATAAGATTGTAAATATCTTCCACACAACTTCCTTGAAATTATTAAAGTGAAAAATAAAATAAGTATCTTCCACACAACTTCCTCCAAACTACTAACGCAAAAAATAAAATAAGATTGTAAATATCTTCCACACAACTTCCTTGAAATTATTAAAGTGAAAAATAAAATAAGTATCTTCCACACAACTTCCTCCAAACTACTAACGCAAAAAATAAAATAAGATTGTAAATATCTTCCACACAACTTCCTTGAAATTATTAAAGTGAAAAATAAAATAAGTATCTTCCACACAACTTCCTCCAAACTACTAACGCAAAAAATAAAATAAGATTGTAAATATCTTCCACACAACTTCCTTGAAATTATTAAAGTGAAAAATAAAATAAGTATCTTCCACACAACTTCCTCCAAACTACTAACGCAAAAAATAAAATAAGATTGTAAATATCTTCCACACAACTTCCTTGAAATTATTAAAGTGAAAAATAAAATAAGTATCTTCCACACAACTTCCTCCAAACTACTAACGCAAAAAATAAAATAAGATTGTAAATATCTTCCACACAACTTCCTTGAAATTATTAAAGTGAAAAATAAAATAAGTATCTTCCACACAACTTCCTCCAAACTACTAACGCAAAAAATAAAATAAGATTGTAAATATCTTCCACACAACTTCCTTGAAATTATTAAAGTGAAAAATAAAATAAGTATCTTCCACACAACTTCCTCCAAACTACTAACGCAAAAAATAAAATAAGATTGTAAATATCTTCCACACAACTTCCTTGAAATTATTAAAGTGAAAAATAAAATAAGTATCTTCCACACAACTTCCTCCAAACTACTAACGCAAAAAATAAAATAAGATTGTAAATATCTTCCACACAACTTCCTTGAAATTATTAAAGTGAAAAATAAAATAAGTATCTTCCACACAACTTCCTCCAAACTACTAACGCAAAAAATAAAATAAGATTGTAAATATCTTCCACACAACTTCCTTGAAATTATTAAAGTGAAAAATAAAATAAGTATCTTCCACACAACTTCCTCCAAACTACTAACGCAAAAAATAAAATAAGATTGTAAATATCTTCCACACAACTTCCTTGAAATTATTAAAGTGAAAAATAAAATAAGTATCTTCCACACAACTTCCTCCAAACTACTAACGCAAAAAATAAAATAAGATTGTAAATATCTTCCACACAACTTCCTTGAAATTATTAAAGTGAAAAATAAAATAAGTATCTTCCACACAACTTCCTCCAAACTACTAACGCAAAAAATAAAATAAGATTGTAAATATCTTCCACACAACTTCCTTGAAATTATTAAAGTGAAAAATAAAATAAGTATCTTCCACACAACTTCCTCCAAACTACTAACGCAAAAAATAAAATAAGATTGTAAATATCTTCCACACAACTTCCTTGAAATTATTAAAGTGAAAAATAAAATAAGTATCTTCCACACAACTTCCTCCAAACTACTAACGCAAAAAATAAAATAAGATTGTAAATATCTTCCACACAACTTCCTTGAAATTATTAAAGTGAAAAATAAAATAAGTATCTTCCACACAACTTCCTCCAAACTACTAACGCAAAAAATAAAATAAGATTGTAAATATCTTCCACACAACTTCCTTGAAATTATTAAAGTGAAAAATAAAATAAGTATCTTCCACACAACTTCCTCCAAACTACTAACGCAAAAAATAAAATAAGATTGTAAATATCTTCCACACAACTTCCTTGAAATTATTAAAGTGAAAAATAAAATAAGTATCTTCCACACAACTTCCTCCAAACTACTAACGCAAAAAATAAAATAAGATTGTAAATATCTTCCACACAACTTCCTTGAAATTATTAAAGTGAAAAATAAAATAAGTATCTTCCACACAACTTCCTCCAAACTACTAACGCAAAAAATAAAATAAGATTGTAAATATCTTCCACACAACTTCCTTGAAATTATTAAAGTGAAAAATAAAATAAGTATCTTCCACACAACTTCCTCCAAACTACTAACGCAAAAAATAAAATAAGATTGTAAATATCTTCCACACAACTTCCTTGAAATTATTAAAGTGAAAAATAAAATAAGTATCTTCCACACAACTTCCTCCAAACTACTAACGCAAAAAATAAAATAAGATTGTAAATATCTTCCACACAACTTCCTTGAAATTATTAAAGTGAAAAATAAAATAAGTATCTTCCACACAACTTCCTCCAAACTACTAACGCAAAAAATAAAATAAGATTGTAAATATCTTCCACACAACTTCCTTGAAATTATTAAAGTGAAAAATAAAATAAGTATCTTCCACACAACTTCCTCCAAACTACTAACGCAAAAAATAAAATAAGATTGTAAATATCTTCCACACAACTTCCTTGAAATTATTAAAGTGAAAAATAAAATAAGTATCTTCCACACAACTTCCTCCAAACTACTAACGCAAAAAATAAAATAAGATTGTAAATATCTTCCACACAACTTCCTTGAAATTATTAAAGTGAAAAATAAAATAAGTATCTTCCACACAACTTCCTCCAAACTACTAACGCAAAAAATAAAATAAGATTGTAAATATCTTCCACACAACTTCCTTGAAATTATTAAAGTGAAAAATAAAATAAGTATCTTCCACACAACTTCCTCCAAACTACTAACGCAAAAAATAAAATAAGATTGTAAATATCTTCCACACAACTTCCTTGAAATTATTAAAGTGAAAAATAAAATAAGTATCTTCCACACAACTTCCTCCAAACTACTAACGCAAAAAATAAAATAAGATTGTAAATATCTTCCACACAACTTCCTTGAAATTATTAAAGTGAAAAATAAAATAAGTATCTTCCACACAACTTCCTCCAAACTACTAACGCAAAAAATAAAATAAGATTGTAAATATCTTCCACACAACTTCCTTGAAATTATTAAAGTGAAAAATAAAATAAGTATCTTCCACACAACTTCCTCCAAACTACTAACGCAAAAAATAAAATAAGATTGTAAATATCTTCCACACAACTTCCTTGAAATTATTAAAGTGAAAAATAAAATAAGTATCTTCCACACAACTTCCTCCAAACTACTAACGCAAAAAATAAAATAAGATTGTAAATATCTTCCACACAACTTCCTTGAAATTATTAAAGTGAAAAATAAAATAAGTATCTTCCACACAACTTCCTCCAAACTACTAACGCAAAAAATAAAATAAGATTGTAAATATCTTCCACACAACTTCCTTGAAATTATTAAAGTGAAAAATAAAATAAGTATCTTCCACACAACTTCCTCCAAACTACTAACGCAAAAAATAAAATAAGATTGTAAATATCTTCCACACAACTTCCTTGAAATTATTAAAGTGAAAAATAAAATAAGTATCTTCCACACAACTTCCTCCAAACTACTAACGCAAAAAATAAAATAAGATTGTAAATATCTTCCACACAACTTCCTTGAAATTATTAAAGTGAAAAATAAAATAAGTATCTTCCACACAACTTCCTCCAAACTACTAACGCAAAAAATAAAATAAGATTGTAAATATCTTCCACACAACTTCCTTGAAATTATTAAAGTGAAAAATAAAATAAGTATCTTCCACACAACTTCCTCCAAACTACTAACGCAAAAAATAAAATAAGATTGTAAATATCTTCCACACAACTTCCTTGAAATTATTAAAGTGAAAAATAAAATAAGTATCTTCCACACAACTTCCTCCAAACTACTAACGCAAAAAATAAAATAAGATTGTAAATATCTTCCACACAACTTCCTTGAAATTATTAAAGTGAAAAATAAAATAAGTATCTTCCACACAACTTCCTCCAAACTACTAACGCAAAAAATAAAATAAGATTGTAAATATCTTCCACACAACTTCCTTGAAATTATTAAAGTGAAAAATAAAATAAGTATCTTCCACACAACTTCCTCCAAACTACTAACGCAAAAAATAAAATAAGATTGTAAATATCTTCCACACAACTTCCTTGAAATTATTAAAGTGAAAAATAAAATAAGTATCTTCCACACAACTTCCTCCAAACTACTAACGCAAAAAATAAAATAAGATTGTAAATATCTTCCACACAACTTCCTTGAAATTATTAAAGTGAAAAATAAAATAAGTATCTTCCACACAACTTCCTCCAAACTACTAACGCAAAAAATAAAATAAGATTGTAAATATCTTCCACACAACTTCCTTGAAATTATTAAAGTGAAAAATAAAATAAGTATCTTCCACACAACTTCCTCCAAACTACTAACGCAAAAAATAAAATAAGATTGTAAATATCTTCCACACAACTTCCTTGAAATTATTAAAGTGAAAAATAAAATAAGTATCTTCCACACAACTTCCTCCAAACTACTAACGCAAAAAATAAAATAAGATTGTAAATATCTTCCACACAACTTCCTTGAAATTATTAAAGTGAAAAATAAAATAAGTATCTTCCACACAACTTCCTCCAAACTACTAACGCAAAAAATAAAATAAGATTGTAAATATCTTCCACACAACTTCCTTGAAATTATTAAAGTGAAAAATAAAATAAGTATCTTCCACACAACTTCCTCCAAACTACTAACGCAAAAAATAAAATAAGATTGTAAATATCTTCCACACAACTTCCTTGAAATTATTAAAGTGAAAAATAAAATAAGTATCTTCCACACAACTTCCTCCAAACTACTAACGCAAAAAATAAAATAAGATTGTAAATATCTTCCACACAACTTCCTTGAAATTATTAAAGTGAAAAATAAAATAAGTATCTTCCACACAACTTCCTCCAAACTACTAACGCAAAAAATAAAATAAGATTGTAAATATCTTCCACACAACTTCCTTGAAATTATTAAAGTGAAAAATAAAATAAGTATCTTCCACACAACTTCCTCCAAACTACTAACGCAAAAAATAAAATAAGATTGTAAATATCTTCCACACAACTTCCTTGAAATTATTAAAGTGAAAAATAAAATAAGTATCTTCCACACAACTTCCTCCAAACTACTAACGCAAAAAATAAAATAAGATTGTAAATATCTTCCACACAACTTCCTTGAAATTATTAAAGTGAAAAATAAAATAAGTATCTTCCACACAACTTCCTCCAAACTACTAACGCAAAAAATAAAATAAGATTGTAAATATCTTCCACACAACTTCCTTGAAATTATTAAAGTGAAAAATAAAATAAGTATCTTCCACACAACTTCCTCCAAACTACTAACGCAAAAAATAAAATAAGATTGTAAATATCTTCCACACAACTTCCTTGAAATTATTAAAGTGAAAAATAAAATAAGTATCTTCCACACAACTTCCTCCAAACTACTAACGCAAAAAATAAAATAAGATTGTAAATATCTTCCACACAACTTCCTTGAAATTATTAAAGTGAAAAATAAAATAAGTATCTTCCACACAACTTCCTCCAAACTACTAACGCAAAAAATAAAATAAGATTGTAAATATCTTCCACACAACTTCCTTGAAATTATTAAAGTGAAAAATAAAATAAGTATCTTCCACACAACTTCCTCCAAACTACTAACGCAAAAAATAAAATAAGATTGTAAATATCTTCCACACAACTTCCTTGAAATTATTAAAGTGAAAAATAAAATAAGTATCTTCCACACAACTTCCTCCAAACTACTAACGCAAAAAATAAAATAAGATTGTAAATATCTTCCACACAACTTCCTTGAAATTATTAAAGTGAAAAATAAAATAAGTATCTTCCACACAACTTCCTCCAAACTACTAACGCAAAAAATAAAATAAGATTGTAAATATCTTCCACACAACTTCCTTGAAATTATTAAAGTGAAAAATAAAATAAGTATCTTCCACACAACTTCCTCCAAACTACTAACGCAAAAAATAAAATAAGATTGTAAATATCTTCCACACAACTTCCTTGAAATTATTAAAGTGAAAAATAAAATAAGTATCTTCCACACAACTTCCTCCAAACTACTAACGCAAAAAATAAAATAAGATTGTAAATATCTTCCACACAACTTCCTTGAAATTATTAAAGTGAAAAATAAAATAAGTATCTTCCACACAACTTCCTCCAAACTACTAACGCAAAAAATAAAATAAGATTGTAAATATCTTCCACACAACTTCCTTGAAATTATTAAAGTGAAAAATAAAATAAGTATCTTCCACACAACTTCCTCCAAACTACTAACGCAAAAAATAAAATAAGATTGTAAATATCTTCCACACAACTTCCTTGAAATTATTAAAGTGAAAAATAAAATAAGTATCTTCCACACAACTTCCTCCAAACTACTAACGCAAAAAATAAAATAAGATTGTAAATATCTTCCACACAACTTCCTTGAAATTATTAAAGTGAAAAATAAAATAAGTATCTTCCACACAACTTCCTCCAAACTACTAACGCAAAAAATAAAATAAGATTGTAAATATCTTCCACACAACTTCCTTGAAATTATTAAAGTGAAAAATAAAATAAGTATCTTCCACACAACTTCCTCCAAACTACTAACGCAAAAAATAAAATAAGATTGTAAATATCTTCCACACAACTTCCTTGAAATTATTAAAGTGAAAAATAAAATAAGTATCTTCCACACAACTTCCTCCAAACTACTAACGCAAAAAATAAAATAAGATTGTAAATATCTTCCACACAACTTCCTTGAAATTATTAAAGTGAAAAATAAAATAAGTATCTTCCACACAACTTCCTCCAAACTACTAACGCAAAAAATAAAATAAGATTGTAAATATCTTCCACACAACTTCCTTGAAATTATTAAAGTGAAAAATAAAATAAGTATCTTCCACACAACTTCCTCCAAACTACTAACGCAAAAAATAAAATAAGATTGTAAATATCTTCCACACAACTTCCTTGAAATTATTAAAGTGAAAAATAAAATAAGTATCTTCCACACAACTTCCTCCAAACTACTAACGCAAAAAATAAAATAAGATTGTAAATATCTTCCACACAACTTCCTTGAAATTATTAAAGTGAAAAATAAAATAAGTATCTTCCACACAACTTCCTCCAAACTACTAACGCAAAAAATAAAATAAGATTGTAAATATCTTCCACACAACTTCCTTGAAATTATTAAAGTGAAAAATAAAATAAGTATCTTCCACACAACTTCCTCCAAACTACTAACGCAAAAAATAAAATAAGATTGTAAATATCTTCCACACAACTTCCTTGAAATTATTAAAGTGAAAAATAAAATAAGTATCTTCCACACAACTTCCTCGAAATTACTAACGCAAAAAATAAAATAAAATAATTCCTTAACAATTGAAAATAATAATAATAATAATAATTAATTTTTTTTCTTAACAATTGCTTCATTAGGAAAGAGAATGTAAAGGGCAAAGAACGAACCAATTAGAAAAAATTAGGAGAATTTGTTTTAAGATCCTTAATATTAAGATTTTATAGGATAAAAGATAGGTAATATTTATATAGTGGTTGGGATCCCTCAATATTTTTTTAGAGAAATTTCTCTGGTTTGCTCAATTTGTTTAATTTTTTTTATGTTCTGAAATTTTCTCTAGATTGAAATTTTTTTAATTTGCTCACAAATTTATTTGTGTTTTACTAATTTACTCACAAATTTATCTGTTTTTCCACTAATTTTCTCTGATATCCACGTCAAGAGTCCAACATCATACAAGTATACCAATGAGACGTGGACTTTATTCCAAAATCAAAATAGGCAAACGCCTATCATAGCATCCAACTACTACAACAGAGGAGAGGAGAAGAAGGATGATGAAGAAAGAAATTGAAAAATTTAGAAATCTCTTAAATGTTGATTTGTGATTATGTATTAATTTTAAGTACTAAATAACAATTCCAATCAAACAATCAAGACAAATTGACACAATAATTTTACGTAGAAAAATCACAATTGAACACCTCTAATTGTGATAAAAAAATCACGAGCAATAGCCACAAAATAATCTACTAAGAAGATATAAAGGAATTACATAGGTATACTCTCAATTACCTAGCGAATCCACGCCTGAATTGAACCAACCTCTATGTGTCTCTTCCAACCCCGTCTTCACCTCGGAATTGTCTTGACGATGAGTCACTCCAGAATCTACTAAAGCTTCAGGCTCGAATTCTGCAGAATCCACAGAAGAACAACTCTCTCTTTTATGTAGAACAAACAAATAATCTTTTAATGTATGCTCTTTAAACCATGAGTTGAATACTCAATTAAAACATCAAAGAAAACTAGCAAAATATTCCTAGATATAAACCTTAGAACCCAAAAAGAAGATCTGGAGAAGTAATTCTAGATTTGGATTGAAGCACGTATTTAAAGAAAACTGTCTCGCGATCTCCGCTCGAGCGTCGGATTGGCCGCTCGAGTGGACCTACGCTCGAGCGCGGAAAGTTCCGCTCGAGTGGGAAAAAATAACATCCAGTATTTTTGCAGACGAATAAACTTCTGGAACTCAGCATTCTCTGCTCAAGCGGGGGAATGTCCGCTCGAGCGGACATGCAACTTGGAATGTATTTTGCATTTTGCTTTGGGAGTGCTGCCCCTCGACCCCGCCGTGGCACTGCCCCGGACCCGACAAGGGGCGCTGCCCCCTGGACTCCCGTGAGCTGACCGGCTAGCTCGATCCGCGTCATAATCAACGAAGTGGCAATCTTGAAAGAATTAACATCACAAATTTCTCTGCAAGGCACAATTCGGATTGGATTCGCATCTAAAAACTCATAGTCTCACTGAAATAAAAAGTGCAAAAATAAGTACAACTGAAAAAAATTTTGTCAAACGGGATTGTCAAGAATAAAAACCTAACAAAAACATCTCTCAACAAGGAGAGTTGTAATTTTATTGTCAAGAATAAAAACCTAACAAAAACATCTCTCAACAAGGAGAGTTGTAATTTTATTAGTACAAAAAAAGAATACATGTATACATACATATAGTATTTGATACTAAAAACATCTATACATACATATAGTATTTGAAACTAAAAACATCATGAGGATGATAAATATATTAAACAAAGAAATATACTTCAAAGCTGTGTCAAAAGTTATAGAACGGAAAATGAGTGGGAGCACTAATTAGTGCTACCACTAATGATGTGGCAGTAGGTCCCACCATGAATGATTTGATGTTTTAGCCTTGGTGTTGTATTTTTTTTCTTTTTTTATTGAGTGCCATGTCATTAGTGGTCTTTTTAGAGCTTTAAAATTAGTGGTCTCTATCATTGTTGTTATAGAACTCATTCATTGTAGTAGTACCCAAACCATTAGGAGATCCCAACACATCCTGTAGACAATAGCCCTCAAACCCATCAATCAGTCCTTCAAAAAACCCATTGTCAGCACCAACACCAGAGTTTGGCCCTTTTCAGGCTCACCCATTGTAAACAAGAGCTTCTCGGGGTTGTCAGACAGTTTCGGATTTTGTTGGAATGGTGGGAGTGGGAGAGAGGGGCGGTGGTGATGAGCACAGGAACCTTAAGTTACAGAAAATAATACTATAGATCTCTCTCACTATCAAAATTTGGAAAGAGACGTTAAATATTCCAAAAAACTATTGAATTTACCGATTGGTAAAAGATAAATTCCCTAATTTAAAAGGTTGTTGGGCTTCTCTTCTCTAGGTCCTGCTGGATTGTCCAGTCCAGCTTTGGGATCATCATGGGCCTTATTTTCATTATTTCATCCATTGATCTTTTTAGTCCGTATACGTAGATCCATTGATCTTTTTAGTCCGTATACGTAGATCATTCACTAAAAATAAAGTCAACTATAAATACATTTATCGGGATTTATTTAAAATATGAATTATTCGTTGTAATTCTAGAAATTACATGCCACACCTTTAAGTGCCTAATCGCATTACAAAAGACTTTTTTTTTATTAATCATCAATTTAATTAGCAGTTTTTAATGATATATTAAATATATTTCAATCAACAATTCAAGTAATTTTATTATTGTATAAAATAGTTAGAAATTTTATTTTTCTGTTAAATAAAATTTTTTGACAATAGAGTATTTGTAATTTTTATAACTACAAGAAATAATCTGTATTTTAAGTAAATATCGAGAGGTATATTTATAATTTACCCTTCAAAAAATCAAATTAATGCAATAATTATAATCATATAATTTTATCATAATTTTTTAATTCTTTTTTTAAAAAATATGGATTATTTTTAAAATCACATTTATCGTCTATGGTGCTATTGTTTGCACACCAAAATATTATATATAAACTTAAGTAATAACTACTATTCCGAAGTATAGCGGTTAAGATCAGGTGTCGATTCTCAAGAACTAATCGAGTTATGTTGATACAAAAAATAATAATTAAAGTAATTAAAAAAAAGATTTTGAAAATATTAAAATTAAAACTAAAACTAAAACTAATTAAGATAATAAAATATAAAATAAAAAAAATAAAATAAGAAATATCTCAAGATTTTGAATCTATCACTAACCTTATAATCAGGGATTATTGTATTAGTTTTCAGAAAATCATGAATTTGGATAAAACGATGTAAATTGATCAGAAATACATCGTTAAGAGGATTTGTATATTAAAACCAGAAAGTCACGAATCATCTTCGTTTAACACGAATCGTCACCATTATACTAAACTAAACTAAACTATGATTGATGCACGACTCGTCTTACTAGGTATGACTCGTCTAACAATTTTAATACGTGGATCATCACCACTAACTATGGTTGATGCACGACCCGTCTAATTAGGTATGACTTGTCTAGCAATTTTAATGCACAGCAGTGAAAACAATTATATAATATGCTTTGAATAAAGCATTTATTACTCAAAAAGATTTAAAAATTATACAATTTATTCAAATCAAATCAAAACTAAAAATACTAAGGGCTGGTTTGGGATCTACTAAAAAAGATAAAAAGTTAAAAAGTTATTAAAAAAGTCAAAAAGTTACCTTATCTCTATGCATTGGGCAGCAAAACCCTGTCTGACTTTGCAGAGGGTAAAATTACGTTTCTGCTCTTCCTTTTTGTTGCTGCATCTGAGTCGAATATATCACAAAACATACGCTATCAGGAAGCCCCTTTCCTTCTCCAACCTCCATTTGCAAGAATGGCAAGCAACACAAAAACCCTCAGTCGGTTGAACAAGTCTAGTCCGTCAAAGACACACCACCCACTGCCGGAGATCCGTCACACCCTTCACCTTGCACCACCGCCACAGCCGTGCCAAAGGCAGACCTCGACGCGATCACCTGAAAACTGTAACCGACATGAAGGACCATCCCTCGTCCAGATCTGCACCACCGCCGACCAGATCTACACTACTTCGGCCCGTATCCCCCAAAGAACAAGTTAACATCTCTTCCACGCCACTGATTTTGGGCATGTGAACCAAATCTGCAAATTTCCCCATTTTCGGCGATTTGGTAGGTGCAAAGAAAATCAATGCTTTTTCCTGAACCAATTCTGTACATTGCCCCATTCAGAACCGCTATGTAGCTCGACAATGGGCTCTCCGAATCGCCCGAATTAATTACTCTTTCCACTCTCACTCTTCCACTTTCCAACCTTTTCTTTTCTTTACCTTCTTCATCACTCTCTCCTCTCTCCTCTGTTCCTCCACTTTCCTTTGTCTTTAATGGTTGCCCCATAACCTAACCCCTCTATCATACTATATGCGTGGGTCGATGTTTTAGCCTTCTGGGTCTCTCTCTTTTTGGTCGGTGAAGATTACCCACAGAACCCTTCAAAAAATTTGTAGATTTTTTCTTCTGGGTGTTTGATGGTATTGGTTATTTCAGGTTCTGTAAAGGTTTTGTTTTCTCAGATACCCATTGAGAAAATATTTTTGTTAATGACATTTTTTTTCTTTTTTTTTCTCTCCTGGTTATGTGATGATATGCTTGTAATGTTCACAATTTTTGGTTTGGATATTTCACAAAGCTTAAGTTTGTTGGGTCTTTAAATTCTCACTTGATGTGTCAACCATTTGGGACTGTTTCTTTTTTGCTTGTTGTAAACATCTAGAAAACAAAATGGAGATTAGTGTTTCAAAATAATTGGGGCAAATTGGGCATCATCACTGTGTATTTGCAGATTCAATAGAAGGTTTAAAGTTGAAGATTTGACATTTGAAGGAAATTTCTTGAGTCAGTAATGGTTACTTGTTTCTGCCATCGTTTGCGTATGAGAGGAGTTGGCTCCAGTGTGAGAGGGTATGACATTAATAGGACGATAGGTAGTTTTTAAGAAGAAGGAAATGGATGGCAATTTAAACTACGAACAGACAAATATATCATTGGCAATTGTTTTAACTAAAAGGAAACGGATGGCAATTTCTTAAATAAATATTGTTATTTACCATTTTCATGTTCTCACAATGTTGCTTTTTGACATATTCACAATTACTGTTGCATTGTAGTACCGAAATGGAGCACCCACAATCGCAGTCGACACCTTCGAAACATTTGCGTAAGCGTGGTGGTAAACAGTCTCAACCGCAGTCCGCAAATGTGCACAAAGCAAATTGGGACTCTGACACGGTGCGCATGTTCTTGCAACTCGTTATCAAAGAGTTAGACTCAGGTTTCAAGGGCAGCTTCCATATAATGACAATGCACGGATACAGGGCTGTCGCCAAGGCCTTCGAGGAGCGTACACATAAGGTCCATGATGTAAAGCAACTATAAAACAAGTATGCGTTACTGAAAAAGGATTGGCAGTCGTGGTCACGCCTGATGAACAGCAGGCATGGGCCAACCGGCATAAGTTACAATGAAGCAACTGGTTTGATACAAGCATCCGACGACTGGTAGGCCCATTATGAAAAGGTAACAATTCCATATTCTTCTTTGTAACATCCAACGTGATAGTCATGCATATGTTACAATATATATTTATAAAAATTCTTCATTAATATTTTAATGTCAAAATTCTTACTTATCAAAAAAAAAAGAAAAAATGAGAGAGAGAGAGAGAGAGAGAGAGAGACAGACATAACCCAACAAGAGTTCACTCAATAAGCTTTGTTGAATTATAAGTTTATCGCCTTTCCTCAATCCCATTATTTTACATCAAGTGACTTCACTTCACTAGCTAATGGATTCATTGGTACTTAAGCATGGCCAAACAATCTTAACTTAACTTTCAATTTGTATTTTCCTTATTGGTGCCACCTCTAGCTTTCCAAGATTGTGTACATGTCTTCTTTTCTATTTAAATCTTGGCTGCGTTTAATTGATAGGAAATGAAAGAAATACGAAAATGAAACTATTTCCCTTTCCTGCATACGAAAATGTGGGTTCCACCATTGTCATTTTGTTGAAGAAAGTATTTTTGCTTAAATAATTTGCTATATATAAAAATTGATTATGCATTGTGGGAGAGTTATACAAATTTCTGACTGTCATAAAAGTAAGCTGTCCCGCTGACTGTCATAAAACAAGCCGAAGTTAATTTCTTATCATATATTAGGTATGAGCTAATTAGCTTTGAAATAGCTCTGAAATTGAAGGGCTTATCAGGAAATTTTGAGCAGAGGGTTTCTGTGAGTTGGGTTGTGGAGGGGGAAAGACGGAGAAGAGGGGAATTTGGAGACCTTTGCTGATTTCTGGGTTTGATTATAGGGTTTGTGAAATATGGGATTAGGAAAGGGAGAGTCTTGGGATGTGGGCAAACCAAAGAGTAGGAAGAAGAAAAATGATGCTGTGGAGGAGACTGGGTGTTGGGTTAGGTTGAGGTTTATTGGCAGCTGTATTATTCCTTTTCTATTTAAGTGGATAGCTCTATAGTGGCATTAGTAATCATTGTGGTACACCTTTATTCTCTTTTGAAAAGTTTTTATGTGTGCTAAAAACTGGCACTTTTTATTGCCCATGATTTTGTAGTCTCAATCAAGTTTAATTTACTTCAATTTGCTTCTTCCGAAAGAATTTAATAGGTTTTAAATTGGCAAAAAGTTTTTTTCTTTGTTCATATTTGATGTATATGTGGATTTGTTAGCTCCTGCTGTTTGTTTATCTAGATTTAGAAACATCAGTAGTAACATCTTGTTGTGCAAATATTGCCTTAACAGTTTGGGAAGATTGTAACAACTAATTAAACTTTAAAGATGAGTCTACAGGGACTATACTGAAAACAATGAAATAATGTGGCAAGCAATCACGTTCACAGCACTGCAAGAATTCAGCCATCTGTAACAACTGTATAGCGACTAAACCATTATACAAAACTGGCATCCATGGCTGCCTGTTGTGTTTTCTTCCTCCTTCCTGTTTTTTAAATTGTTTAACGCTGTTTTGGTTTTTCACCAAAAATTGACAAGAATGCACTGAAGTTCAATAACGAAAACCTTTGGCAAGCATATGACCTAATGCGAAGGGTGTACGAAGCCTGCAAACGGCAACTGGGAAATTGCCAATGGACACCACAAAACGGCAGCGTTCGAACCTGTCGCCACGAGGACAATCCTTTGCTGGTAGCACGAAGAAGACTGTTAAGCAGCATGGTTGCCCCTTTCTAGCCATCCCCGCAGCATGAACGCACTGTCCACCACAGTCTGCGCAAGAGGGAGGACACACCCGTTACTGTTACATCATGCGTCATTCGTAATCTCACCGCTGATGGACACACCTACGGTAGCGAGAAACAAACGTTAATTACAAGTCGGCACAACACACCCACAATGGAAAAGAGGCGCAGAGATGAGGGAGCATCGCTCTTGGCGAGTAGCATGGAAAACCTTGCGTCTTCAGTTAAATTACAACAACGAGAAGTCTGTGTGCATCATGAGTATGGAGACTCGGCCTCGGACTGTATTCGCAAGTGTATGGCAAGGTTGTACTCCCTACAAGGCTTGGACCCGCAAGACCCACTAATCCCTTATGGTTTGACGCTAATGGACAATTCGGCAAATCAAGCAATATTGTTGCAGATTTCGACGGACGCGGCAGTCATTACTTGGCTGCGAATGAAGAAGTCCCAGAATGCAAGTGCCCCATTAGCGCCAACTCACGGCCCCAGAATGACTGGGTGGTTCTAACGGCTTTAGTCACCGGAAAGGGTTCATGTTTCATTACCAAAAATAATTACTTTTCTACCATGTTGCTACCTCCTATGTTTGTTTTACATTCCCCTGCCAACAACCCGTGACTGTGTGTATTTTATTTTCCTACCCTTACAAACAGATTGGACAGTGGCTGTAGGATGTTTTTACTTTGGAATCGGTGTGTGATGTGTTGGATGTTATCATGGCTTTTTATGCAACAGGCACGTTATTTGTAAATGTGTTTCGATTCCTGGGTTTTAAGGGATGTTGTCAAAATTCTTATTGAATAGTGATGACCCACTTTTTATAAGTGTGTTGTATATCTATGGTCTATGCATGAGTTGGGTTTACAGTTATGGTTTGAACTGGAAATTTTATACACTATACATTCATGATCAGAGGAGCTGAAAGAACTTTTGTTATTCAGAGCTCTAATTGAGGATTCTAACTTCATGTTAAAGAGATGCAATTGCACCATCCAGCACACTCCAAGAGAGGCAAATCAGAGTGCAGATGCTCTGGCTAACATTGGTGTGAACAGAAGGGGTCTTCTTACAGGATCCACCAAGCACCATTCAATCCTTTTTAGTTGCAAAATTGATCAGTAGTAGCTTGAGGGATTTTCTCCCCCTCTGTTTCTGTTTTGGTTTGTAAAACAATACTTTATCTATCCTAACTTTCATTTCAATAAAAAATAAATAAATAAAAACTTCAAGTCTAATTAGATAAAATTAGTTTTACAAATGAAAAAAAAATGACAATCAGTCTATTCAATCTTAATTTTCTGAATTCAATTTTTTAGAAAAGTTTTTTATTTTTCGTAAAAAATTGTTTTTAGTGAATAATTTTAAAATTTTAAGCACTTTTTTTTTACTTTTTTAGATGCATCTTACTTGGCTATATCTAAATATTAAAATATTTGTGAAAAAATATTTTAAAAAATTAATAAATACACAAAAAAAAGGAAAATGAACACTAACGGTTTTTTTGTTTTTTGCTTTTTTGTATTTTTAGTATTTTAGTGAATTTTTTTAAAAAAAATTCACAAATATTATATTTTTAAAGTGCATTTATATTAGGTTTGTTTAAAAATTAAAAAAAATGTTTACATAACTTAAAAAATTCAGTGAAAACAAAAAAATATAGAAAATAAAAATGTAAACTTTTTAAAAAGTGAATTATAAAAATAGAAACCAAACAGAGTGAATAGTTTTTAATGGATAAAAGTGAAATTAGTGTATATACCCAACCCATAATGAATGAAACAACATAAAAATATACATACATTTGTGTAAAAAAGATGATAATAATTTTTTGTTCAATGTACATGACTTAAAAATAAATTTTTTGTGGACAGCTGCTACAATTGTAGAGCATAGCTTTTTCATTAGGCATGTTGTGTTTTTTTACTATCTTGGATGTAACCCTCACATTACTGCAAAAATCACGTGAACACTGTCGTGTTCATGGGAATCTGGATGTGTAAAAATTACTTTTTCAGTCAATATGTGCGTACCTTGTATGTGATGGACAGCTTTTGTTATTTTACATTTGCAAAATCAATTTTATTTCATGTGTAAACAAATATGAATTCCTTATATTTTTTGTTTGTTGTTTATTTGGTGTATAAATGGTTGTCTCGGTTCATAAATGATTTTGATTTTGTATTTTGAACACATTATTTATTTATTTATTTAAACACACCGAAGTTGACTATAAAATATAAAAAATAGGTTTATTATTTTTCCATTAGGCAAGCTATCCAGTTTATTATCATGGCTGCACAAATTATTATTTTGTGCACATTTTTTTTTTCATTAGGCAAGCTCTCCATCGATTTATCATGGCTACACAAAATATTATTTTGTGCACATTATTAAAATGTTTTTTGGTTCCCACAAAAAAGATAATAACATTTTGTGCACATTATTAAAATGTTTTTTGGTTCCCACAAAAAAGAGAATTAAACATGATGGCACCCTTGACAAGTTGTTGAATCCCTTATGTGGGGATGTATTTTCTGAATACCAACACGTGGCAAGGTGACGCTGACGTGCCAGCCGAGGTGCCACGTGTCGTGGTTGTGACGCCGAGATTATCTCGGCAAGGCCGAGGTTATCTTCGAAGATATCGGAATCCGAGATAAATGGATAAGGGACAAGAAGTCCTAGAATGAAGTGGAGACTTAGCTAAGATAAGGATAAAACTCTTAGGGAGTTTAGCTTTATCTCTTGTGAAATCCAAAGTAAGCACTGAATAGGAGTCCATAGAAGTCAGGTTTTTAGTGGGATTGAGATTGAGTTAACTATAAAAATGAGGCACCCCCGTGGGTCTAAGGTATGCAATTTTATGCTTTGAGTAGTGAGTTTAGCACTTGAATATCTTTGAGAGATATACTGACTTGATCGTTGGAGTGCCCCCGGGTGGAAGAGCCACCGCCGGATCCTTTTCTTTCTGTTACAGGTTAGTTGAAGCCATCTATTCTACCAGTGCTCTCCAGCTGATTACTAGGCGGGCTGTGTGGTCAAAAAATCACCCACACAATTTGGCGCTGCCTGTGGGAACTTAGAAGAATAGATGGCCAGTAACGGACAGAAGGAAAACATTGGGGGCGACACTCCTGCTGGGAGTGGCAGACCAATTGACCTTGACGTTGAAGGAGACAACCACAATGCAGAAACTCATGACCAGGGCCACGGAGAGAAAGACGTCGGCCAGGAGGGCGACACTTCGAAGAGGACAGACCAAAGCAAGTATTATAACGAAGATAACCTTCAGGTATGGAGGGATAGGTGCCTACGGAGGGATGAGGAGGTAAAAGACTTGGCAAACAGGTTGGCAGACCTACAGTCAGTGGTCAATTTCATGATGCAAAACAATGTCATGTAGCCACCATACCCGTTGCAGGATACGCCGATGCCAGTAATTAATACCGAGAAGGGAGGAAGAAGAACAATCCCCCGAAGTCCCTCAGCACACCAGGAGCGGAAGGCACTCTCACCGACCTTCCAGGAAAGGCGGACGAGAAGAGCCGAGACGAGAGGAGTCCCGAAGAACGTATCACACGAAGGATCCAGAGCCCAAAGAACATCGGCATGCTCAAGGGCAGGCGCTCTGTTTTGACACAACACATGGAGAGAGATCAAAATGAGCCCACCACGAGGCCGAAAGTAATGTGTCGAAGAGATTGAAGCCCAGAGATAGCCGAGCTCCAGGGAGGAGTAAAGAAGACTTGAGAGATTACCTCAAAAGGAAGCAACAGAATGCTGAAGCCGAGGTAACTTCCCCGGTTAAGCCGAAGACACCATTCTCGGTGGAACTGGACAAATTTCAAGCACCAAAAAGATTCAGTATGCCAAGGTTCCAAATATATGATGGTAAGTCAGATCCCAGCTTCCACGTCGGGCTACACCTGAATTCAATGGCATTATATAGTGGGAATGAGCCGTTGCTCTGCAAAGTATTCCCCTCGTCCTTTGGGGAAATTACATCAGATTGGTTCCATAAACTACCGAAGGGAAGCGTAAAGACTTGGGAAGGCCTGGCCGAGATGTTTGTGGCCAGGTTTGTGACAAATAAACTATAACCCTTGAGGGTCGACGCATTGATGGCTTTAAAGATCGCCAAGGATGAAGGCCTTAGGGCCTACACAAAAAGGTACTACGAGGTGTTCAATCGAATACCTGATTGCAACCAAGAGGTGGCGGTCGTGTCCTTCAAGAACGGCCTGAAAGATGACTACCCACTACGGAAATCTTTGGCAAAGACATTGCCAAAAAGTATGGAAGAACTCATGGCGAGAATAAAGAAGTACGCCAGAGCCGAGGAGGATACGTCGGGAAATAAAGAAACAAAGCAGGAGAAAGGAAACGGCTCGTCGAAGCGAAGCCGAGGTAACAACGGACCGACCAAACAAGAAACGGACTTGAAGGCGAAATAGGCAGTAACGACTATATTCCGAGTCCCGATCCACAAAGTCTTGGATCAAATACGAAACCAAACATATTTTAGAGGACCGACAAGAACACCAGGGGAATTCATAGGAAGAAACGTCGGTAGGCGTTGTGCTTACCATAATGAATAAGGGCATCCAACTCAGGGCTGCAGAGCCCTAAAAGCACACTTAGAAGACTTGGTAAGGCAAGGACATCTGAGGGACCTCGTTGATGAGGCCAGGACTAGAGAAGAACATGCAAGATTGCCTCAAGCACCAGCAGCTCTGCCTCCCCCAGCACAGCAACCACCAACAGGAGGACCACGGGTGGTTAACGAAATTCACTCAAAGGTGAACGAAAACGACATACGAGGGGAGACCCAGAAGGTAAAACACCTGCAGCACGTGAACCAGGTTGGACATAAATGACCTTGGCCTGAAGAATGCTAGGGACCGACGATAGCATTTACTGAAGCCGACCTAGAGATGGTCCAGCATCCACATAATGATGCGTTGGTAGTATCCCTCCAGGTTAGGGAGTGCCAAGTAAAACGCATCCTGATTGATCAAGGCAGCTCTTGTGACATCATGTATGTTAGATGTTACAAGGAGCTGGGCCTTCATCTTGATGACTTGGAGCAATCAAATGGCCCGATGGTCGGCTTCAATGGAACGCCGACGTGGTCACAGAGCGCAACAAGCTTGGAAGTAGAAGCTAGCACTAAGAAGATTAGGAGAGAATTCATGGTGATTGACACACCTTCACCATATAACATCATCTTGGGAAAACCATGGTTGCATGCAATGGGGGCAGTTCCCTCAACATTGCATCAACTACTGCGGTTCCCAACAGAGCATGGGATTAAAGAAATCAGAGGAGATCAACTGCAGGCAAAGAATTGCTCCATGGCAGCAATGAAATCCACTTGCAACATTCGAGAACCAGAAAAGGTAGAAATCGAAGATGAGGACGTAGAAGTCCTAGAAGACGTTGGCAAAGAACCAGCCGAGAAGAGCGAAGAAGCGCTGAAGAAAATCCTCGTCCAGGATGGAGACGAAGAACGCTTCTTTCTTCTCGGCTCGGGCTTAGCCGAAGAAGAGGAAAAAGAGTTGGAGACTTTTTTAAGAGCCAACATTGAGGTGTTCGCCTGGACACCTTATGAAATGCCTGGCATTGACCCCGAGGTCACTTGCCACAGACTGAATGTCGACAGGTCGGCAAAACCTGTGATTCAACGAGCTAGAAGACCGACGTTGATGCACGTCGAAGCAGTAGAAGAAGAAGTGGACAGACTTCTGGAGGCCAGGGCCATCCGAGAAGTTCATTACCCGACATGGCTATCCAACACAGTAGTGGTAAAGAAGAAGAACGGTAAATGGCGGGTCTGCGTAGATTTTACAAGCTTGAACAAAGCTTATCCCAAAGACTGCTTTCCTCTACCCAAGATTGACCAGTTGGTAGACGCTACATCTGGACATGGAAGGATGAGCTTCCTGGATGCTTACAAAGGATATCACCAGATAGCCATGTACCCTCCAGACGAAGAGAAGACAGCGTTTATCACCCCGAAAGGACTGTATTGTTACAAGGTAATGCCTTTTGGGTTGAAAAACACCGGAGCAACTTACCAAAGGTTGGTAACCAAGATGTTCAAAAATCTGATTGGCCAAATAGTAGAAGTCTACATTGACGACATGGTCGTGAAGACCAAGGATCCAAGGGGTCATCTTGCCGACCTAAAAGAGGTCTTTGAGATACTCAAAACATACCGGCTCCGACTCAACGCATCGAAGTGCGCGTTTGGAGTTGGATCAGGTAAATTTTTGGGGTACCTGGTAACAAGAAAAGGCATTGAGGCCAGCCCAGATCAAATCAAGGCCATCCTAGAGCTAAAAAGCCCGACGTCGGCAAAACAAGTTCAAATGCTTACTGGAAGGGCCACAGCCCTAAACAGGTTCATAAGCCGAAGCTCAGACAAATGTAAACCTTTCTTCAACCTGGTAAAGAAGGGCACAGACTTCCTATGGACTGAGGAATGTGACGTCGCCTTGGCCGACCTAAAGAAGTATCTGACCACGGCTCCAGTCCTCTCAACACCTGAACCTGGAGAAGAATTGTTTTTGTACTTAGCCGTTTCAGAACATGCAATAAGTGCGGTATTAATTCGTGAAGAAAAAGGGGAGCAAAGGGCTGTCTACTATGTAAGCAAAACCTTAGCCAATGCAGAAACAAGGTATCTACCCTTGGAAAAATTGGCGCTAGCTTTAGTAATGGCTTCAAAGAAACTGAGCCATTACTTTCAAGCGCACAAGATTATAGTGCTGACAGAACACCCACTGAAGTCCTTGTTACAACAAGGAGACTTAACTGGAAGAATAGCAAGATGGGCAGTGGCCTTGGGCCAATATGACCTAGAGTTCACGCCGATAACAGCAATTAAGGGCCAAGTTTTGGCTGACTTCGTGGCCGAATTCACGCCGGAATCCATCGAACATTAAGCTCCATTGAGCCGCGATGAACGATGTCTAAGCAAATAAGGAGAAGCCCAGCCAAAGACAAGAACAAGGAAAAGAAAAACTAAGACCTTGCAACATTTACATCGGCGACTCCTTTCGCCTGTTTGTTGATGGGAGTTCAAACCGGCAAGGAGCGGGGGCAGGAGTAGTGTTAATATCTCCTGATGGGGAGATATTGGAACAGTTTATTCGATTGGGGTTCAAGGCCTCAAACAATGAGGCAGAATACGAAGCACTGATTGCAGGACTGAAGCTAGCAGTGGCAGCAGAAGCAGATGAGGTAATAATTTTTTGTGATTCACAACTTATAGTAAATCAAACAACAGGAGAGTTTGCAACCCGAGATGATAGGATGTCGGCATATGCAAAAGAGGTCATCAGACTGGCAAGCTTGTTTCACAATTGCCGACTTCTTCAAGTCAGCCGAGATGA
The DNA here is from genome assembly GCF_004153795.1 of Camellia sinensis. Classification (NCBI taxonomy): domain Eukaryota; kingdom Viridiplantae; phylum Streptophyta; class Magnoliopsida; order Ericales; family Theaceae; genus Camellia; species Camellia sinensis. Next base: position 447,145 of record NW_021028919.1, read on the forward strand.
TAACAACCACGCCGACGCGTTGGTCAACTTGGCAAGCTCAATGCAAACTGTAAAAATAAGAACAATAATGATTGATTATCTGTCGAGCCCGAGCATAGAACAGCCGATCACAGAGCAAGAAACAATGTGTGTGGACTTGGGTCCAAGCTGGATGGATGCAATTGCTGCATTCCTAAAAGAAGGAAAACTACCAGAAGACCATAAGGAGGCACACAAGGTCAGATTGAAGTCGGCAAGATTCAGTCTGACAGTGGACGGACGTCTCTACAAAAGGTCCTTCACTGGACCCCTTTTAAGGTGCGTACACCCTTTGCAGGTTGAAGATTTTCTTTACGAAATTCATGAAGGGATTTGTGAAAGCCACGCTGGGGGCAGATCGGTAGCTCACAAGGCCATTACCCAGGGTATTGGTGGCCCTACATGCAAAAAGATGCCAAAGCATATGTGAAGAAGTGTGAACAATGCCAGAGGTTTGCACCTTTGATACACCAGCCAGCTGCTGACCTGAACCTTGTATCCAATCCTTGGCCATTTGCCCAATGAGGCATGGATCTCGTTGGGCAATTGCCCCAAGCAACTGGACAACAAAAGTACTTGCTGGTAGCAACAGACTACTTCACGAAGTGGATAGAGGCAGAACCTCTTGCCAAAATCCGAGATGTGGACGTCAAGAACTTCATATGGAGAAACATTATCACCAGATTTGGCATTCTAAGAGCAATAGTTGCCGACAACGGAACGTAGTTTGACAGCAAACTCATCAAGAACTTCTGTTCAAAATTCAAGATAAAAAATTACTTTTCAACACCAAGTTTTTCCCAAAGCAATGGAAAAGCAGAAGCATCCAACAAAGTAATTTTGGATGGGATAAAGAAGAAGCTGCAGGCAGTAAAAGGAAAGTGGGTGGACGAGTTTCCCAATGTACTCTGGGCATATTGGATTACGTCGAGAAGATCAACCGGGGAAACCCCCTTTGCTATGGCTTATGGCACAGAAGCAGTTATCCCACTAGAGATTGACATCCCAGGGATCAGAATCCAGGGAGTAGAGAATGTGACTAATGACATACTTCTAGCCCGAGATCTAGATCTCTTAGAAGAAAGAAGGGAGAAAGTTGTAATTCAACTCGCAACATACCAGCAGCAGCTTGCTAGAACTTACAATAAGAAGGTCAATCCAAGGGATTTTCAGGTCGGCGACCTAGTCCTGAGAAAAGTTGTTGGCAACAAGAAGGACCCCAGAGAAGGCAAGCTTGGACCAAATTGGGAAGGACCCTACAGAATCACTTTGGTATTGGGCAATGGAGCATACCGACTTGAAGACAATGAGGGCAAAGCATTGCCAAGACCCTGGAACACTTGTAATTTGAAATTTTTCTATCATTAGATGTTCAGTTAAACCAAAATAATGCTTAACGCTTGTTGAAATTTGTAGCAATTTACAAGTTGAAGTTAAACCAAAATAATGCTTAACGCTTGTTGAAATTTGTAGCAATTTACAAGTTGAAGTTAAACCAAAATAATGCTTAACGCTTGTTGAAATTTGTAGCAATTTACAAGTTGAAGTTAAACCAAAATAATGCTTAACGCTTGTTGAAATTTGTAGCAATTTACAAGTTGAAGTTAAACCAAAATAATGCTTAACGCTTGTTGAAATTTGTAGCAATTTACAAGTTGAAGTTAAACCAAAATAATGCTTAACGCTTGTTGAAATTTGTAGCAATTTACAAGTTGAAGTTAAACCAAAATAATGCTTAACGCTTGTTGAAATTTGTAGCAATTTACAAGTTGAAGTTAAACCAAAATAATGCTTAACGCTTGTTGAAATTTGTAGCAATTTACAAGTTGAAGTTAAACCAAAATAATGCTTAACGCTTGTTGAAATTTGTAGCAATTTACAAGTTGAAGTTAAACCAAAATAATGCTTAACGCTTGTTGAAATTTGTAGCAATTTACAAGTTGAAGTTAAACCAAAATAATGCTTAACGCTTGTTGAAATTTGTAGCAATTTACAAGTTGAAGTTAAACCAAAATAATGCTTAACGCTTGTTGAAATTTGTAGCAATTTACAAGTTGAAGTTAAACCAAAATAATGCTTAACGCTTGTTGAAATTTGTAGCAATTTACAAGTTGAAGTTAAACCGAAATAATGCTTAACGCTTGTTGAAATTTGTAACAATTTACAAGTTGAAGTTAAACTAAAGTAATGCTTAACGCTTAACGCTTGTTGAAATTTGTAGCAATTTACAAGTTGAAGTTAAACTAAAGTAATGCTTAACGCTTGTTGAAATTTGTAGCAATTTATAAATTGAAGTTAAGCCGAGATAATTGTTTATCTTCACTTGTTGAAATTTGTAACAATTTACAAGTTGAAGTTAAACCGAAGTAATACCTAACGCTTGTTGAAATTTGTAGCAATTTACAAGTTGAAGTTAAGCCAATATATTGCTTAGCACTTGTTATAACTTGAGAAAAATTTATAACCGTTATATGTTTATCCTTGTTGAAACTTATAAGCAATTTATAGGACAAATATTTGCCGAGATAAATTATCGGGTGGCATAACCGAGGTGTGTTACCCCGAGAAGGTTGCACAAAGAAGAAAGAGTACATACGATATATGCAGAATATTCTAAGTATAGAATCATACGAAGACAAAGAAGAAAAGACAGGAGTACAAGCATTCAATAAAAGAGAAAAGTTGTATTAACATTCCAAGTAAAAAGGGGGGCACATCGGCCATACAAAGAACATACATCATTCCCTAAGATAAAGAAGCAAGAAGATACAAGAAGACTTAGAACTAAGGCTCCTCCCCTCCAGATTGTTGAATTTGAAGATCAGATACCACCTCGGCCTCCTTCTCTGTCGCTATTTCGGCATCAATTTCTTGAAGAGTTTCTTCAACAGTCTTGATCTCAGAAGGGATGTCGGCTGGTACAAGGTCGGGAACAGCTTCTTGGATAACCTCATCACCTTCCTTATCCTGAGTCAAGTCTAGAACTTGCTCATTCTGAGGAGGGGACTTAGCCCTATCAGCATCTTTTGATTTTCTTATCAAAGCATCGTCCTCTTCCTCCTTGGCCTCATCCTCATCATCAGATTCGCCGACATCTTCACTTGGAGTTGGCACTGGAGGAAATGGCAGGGGAATGGCGTCGGCCTTCCGCAACGGAGAGTCATCAGGAATATTAAGTTTTTTAAGAAGGGACATCCAACCAAGGGCGAAACCCTTGTTGCATGCCTCCTTCACTTGTTTTTCATAGGCCTCAGTGACGTCGGCCATACCCTGTGAATATGCCTTTTCATCGGTTTCTTTGATTTCAGCTTCTTTGGTGGCCAGGGCCTCCTGAAGCTCCTTTTCAGCTTGGGCCACCTTTTCCTCGACCTCTCTCCTTTGCGATTCGGCCACCTTCCTAATGGCCTCAGCAACCTCAGCCTTTTCATCGGCTTCGGTCTGAGCCTTGATGGCTTCCTCAGCTTGGTCTTTTAGCTTCTTCATTTTTGACTGAAGACCTTTGTTGATCTTTTGGAGGGAAGAGAACTCCATCTTCATCTCAACAAGCCTTTCCCGATTTTCGAAAGACTGCATTGAAAATGAATGGGCATGCTGGATGGCCTAAAAGAAAACAGAGGTATTAGAAAAAATTCAAAGTATGAAAGAGGAAAATTACCAATTAGAAGACATCTACCTGAACGGAGTACTGAAGCATCAGGGCGTAATTCTCATACTCACTAAAGCCAGCATTTCGCTCCAAGTCCCCTGGCAGAAGCAGAGCTGTACTGAGTGCTACGCCGACATTAATATCATTGGCACTGTCAGTGGACAGGACTGGCTTGTCCTCTAGAGTAATTTTTGGAGTCCAAGGGGCACCACTCTGCTTAGACCCCGAAGTCGTCGCGGAAGAAGACCTTGGCTTTTTGGATTTTAGGGACTCTGATGGTTGAGTTTCAGAGCGCCTCTTCCCAGCAGAGGGCTGAGGTTTGTCGCTCTCCGCCAACTTTGAGATAGGCAGGCTATCGTGGAACTCAACCTGAGTTACCTTAGGCTTTGGTTGAGCCTTTTTTATTCTCTTTTGCTTTGATGGAGGAAGGGTTTGGGTTGGCTGTTCGTCAATAGATGATGGAATGTTGGCTAGGAGGTCTTTAGCAACTGGCTTTGCACGACCCATCTCGGATGCAAGAATAAGACATCGGCGACATTTTCTTTGGGATGGTGAAATGAGGTATGGAGCCGAGGTCGACGGCTGTTCTGCTGGATCAGAGGTTGATCCTTGGTCTGTTCGCGATGTTGATGCAGCTGGAAGAGTTGTAGCAGAGGGAGGAGATGAGCTCTTCTTCTTCTTTTTCCTGGGGACGTCGGGGAGAGCTGATTTGTATGTTGGGATGAAGTTGAGAAGCAGGGGTGCCTTTCCCTTTTGAACTGGCAGGTTCAATAAATTCTTTAAATCCTTGCTGGGAACAAAGGATTGGCGAAAGTTTTTTGGCGGTTGAGAAAGAACTGCAAAAGTAAAGACAAAGCAGACATTAGGAAGCAGATAAAGCATACAAGACTTTAAAAGTAAAACAAGTATGAATGCAGGACTCTTACTATTACCCTTTATAAAGACTGATCGTAGGAGAGGGAAGAGATGAAGGTCTTCATCTGGGGCAAACTCCCAATTCCCCGAGGTAATGAAATAATCATCTCCAGCCCCTTTGTTGGAGTCTGGGAGGTCGGCTACAATTTTGAATTCTGTGGACCTCGGTTTAAGGTAATAAATGTAGCCTTTTTCTTTCAAGTTAAGGCCACACATGGTATAGCAATATTGGATGTCGGCAAGGGTGATCCTAGCGTTTTCTTGTTTAGCTAGGGCTATGATACCAAAGATCACTCGATAGGAATTGATTGCCAGTTGCATAGGGTTCAACTTATAATAATGGAGAACTTCACAAAATAGAATTTTTAGTGGAAGCTGAAGTCCACATTCTATAAAGGCGACTACGGGGAAAGGCATGGAGTCGACAGTGGGCATGATGGAGTCATCATCTCCAGCCAACCTCAAATGGACGTCGGTTGGGATCTCAAACTCCTGTCTAAAGTATTCTAGTTTGGAAGGGGTGTTTACCCTATGTTTCCACATACCCATGATATCGGCTTAATCTTAGAAGATAGGTCTCAGAAGATGTTTTTAAAAGGTTATTGGGACCTCGGCAAACAATAAGGAAGGTGCAGGTTTTTTCCTAAGTTATGAGTACTACATACAAATCCCAAACCTAAATCTATAGAAACACGGATTGAAAGCAAGAATCTGGAAAAGATGCAAAAAACAGAAAAAATGAAGTTTCAAAAACAAGAATTGAGATGGGCTATCAAGAACATGAAGAATACAAGAGTATATGGCCAAGAACAGTGGCAAAAGTGTAAAGACGTGGTGAAACAGTGCGTGTGTTCAAAATATGGGCAAAGGCAAAATCATGGATGAATGCATTCAGATATATGATTTATGAATCAAAAAAGCTTGAAACAGTACAGAAATGGCAACAGCAAAAAAGAAAAAACATCAGGGAATAAAAACGAAAGGAATAGTAGCTTACCAGAGAAAGGGAAGCCGGAAAGGGATTTGCCGATGTCCTACGACGATTGCAGGAGCAGAAGACCGGTGGAAATCTTGCCAGAAGGGGTGAAGGGAGAAGGTTGCAGAGCTTTGGAAGCTTGAGCGATGGAGGATTTTGAAAGCTAGAGAGAGAGTAGGAGATTCAAATGAAAAAGTGAAGAGACGGAAAAAAGGGAAAAAGTTTTTGATTAAACAGAAACGGTGGCAAAAGCAATCAATACGCCTAGAAGAACGAGGGCGTCAGACGGCGCACGTGAGAAAAGAGGTGGCTAACAAGCGCGTCACATGTATGAACCAATAAGAGGGAAACATATGTCTAAAACGGTTGAATTGAAGTGTATGACAGCTCATGCGCGTAAGAAGTTCCTTAAAAATATTGATTTTTTAGGGAAAGCATGTCGGCCAGAAATAGATGATCTCGGCTATCAAACTTTAAACCGATTTATTGGAAGAAAATGCAAATATAGGTTCCATCACCTCAGAATGCCAAGGTAATAGAACCTAGGGGGCAGTTGTGGGGATGTATTTTCTGAATACCAACACGTGGCAAGGTGACGCTGACGTGTCAGCCGAGGTGCCACGTGTCATGGTTGTAACGCCGAGATTATCTCGGCAAGGCCGAGGTTATCTCCGAAGATATCGGAATCCGAGATAAACGTATAAGGGACAAGAAGTTCTAGAATGAAGAGGAGACTTAGCTAATATAAGGATAAAACTCTTAGGGAGTTTATCTTTATCTCTTGTGAAATCCAAAGTAAGCACTGAATAGGAGTCCATAGAAGTCAGGCTTCTAGTGGGACTGGGATTGAGTTAACTATAAAAGAGAGGCACCCCTATGGGTTTAAGGTACGCAATTTTATGCTTTGAGTAGTGAGTTTAGCACTTGAATATCTTTGAGAGATATACTGACTTGATCGTCGGAGTGCCCCCTGGTGGAAGAGCCACCGTCGGATCCTTTTCTTTCTGTTACAGGTTAGTTGAAGCCATCTATTCTGCCAGTGCTCTCCAGCTGATTACTAGGCGGGCAGTGTGGTCAGAAAATCACCCACACACCTTACATCACAAAAACCTACTCACATGACACAAAATGGCCCCTACAACCTTGGCCATTATATTATTCCCCTCTTGTCTATTTTTTTCCTTGTTAGTTCACAGTGTGGTTTTCTGTCTGTCCCTTTCTTTCCTTGTACCTAGAACTCGTTTATTTCCTTGGAAGTTTTTCAAGTTTTTCACACTTTTCGTTCTTACATTTCCAAATGGCGAACGACGCAGGTCCGAGTCATCGCATTACACTTTCCATTCCCGTCCGGGAAGCTATCGATGAAATTGCGAGGGAAATGGTGGTCGAAACTGATCACAACTTGGTAGAAGCTTATAACAGTGCGGCAAGATATTATTACAACCATTATCACAAAGTCCTTCGAAATACATCAATACTTTCAGGATGTTTATGGATGTTTGAGTTGTTTAACGGCCACCAGGGCCGGTTTGAAGATAATGCCAGTATGTCACAACCAGTGTTCTTGTTGTTATGCGATGCGCTTCACAGTTTTGGATTGACGTTGCCGCAGCGGGAGCATGGCGTTCTGCTGGAAGAGAAGGTAGCCATTTTTATTTGTGCGTTGCAGGGTCTATCTTGGAAACATTTGCAAGAACGGTTCCAACACTCAAAAGAGACATTGTCACACAATTTTCATGAGGTAATGTAAGTTATGATACCGTTTACATCGGTTCATAGTAGGAGTCTTACGCCCTAACAAGTACAACAAGGGGGCCATTCACATTTACGGTCGCAGCAGCGGTACCGGCCATTCAAGGTGACAATTTCCATAAATGTGAAAACTTTTTTAAAGCTTAGAAAAAAACCATGATTAAGTTATGTTAATTTGTAAAAAATTAAATTGGTGCGTTGCGTAGGACTGCATTGGTGCATTGGACGGGACGCACGTGATGGCTCGTGTCTCGAAGGAGTACGCCACATCATACTATGGCCAGAAAGGCATGCCGACACAGAATATAATTGCTGTATGCGACTTTAATTTGTGCTTCACATTTGTCTCTGCCGGTTGGGACGGGAGCATGCACGACAGCCGGGTTTTGCACTACGTGACTACTGAAGAGAAACATCGCTTTCCGCACCCCGCATCAGGTAAAAAATATTAAACAACAATATGAATACGTAGAAACTATAAATATAAATATTTTCAATAATGTATTTTCTTGGCAACAAAATTGTGAAAATTATTGTCTTTATTTAATTTTTTTATTTTGTCAACAAAATCAGTTGTCTAATGTAGTTTATTTCCCATTGATCAAAATTTTTGCAAACAACTTAAAAAAATGAAACAAATGAAAATGAAAAGTTTTGCAAAATAATAATGTGAAAATGAAAATGAAATGTTATAATTTAGTATTTAAATTAATTTAAAAAGTACTCCAAATAGAAATGCTGTTAATCAATTAGAAAGTAATTAGAAAAATAATTTTGTAATTGGAAATATAATTTTTCACAACAAAAGAACTTCACAATGAAATAGTAATTGAAAACAAAAATGGAAAAAGAAAAAATTACTAACGAAATAATTGACAACAATGTAATTCTTATAAATTGTGCAAGAATTAATTCTTAGAATTTGCTGAAAATGCAGTAATTGGAAATATAATTTTGCACAACAAAAGTAATTGCGAAGAAGAGTAATTGCAAACAAAAGGTCTTAACAAGAATAAATAATTATTAGACGAACCAAAAACTGAGACAAGTTAATTGAAACATAATTTAAGTGATAAATAGTAATTGAAAACAAAATTGGGATAAGAAAAATTTTTATTAATGAAAATGTAATTGTCATAAAAAAATTTAATTATTACAATTCACAAACAATGCTGTAATTGGGAATATAATTTTTTAGAACAAAAGGAATTGGGAGAAGGAGTAATTGAAAACCAAATTGGGAAAAAATTAATTTATGAAATTATTCAACAAAACCGTTGTTATTAAAAGAAAAAAAAATTACGAACCAAGACAAGTTAATTGAAGAATAATTTCAGTGGTACAGAATGTTGTCAAATTGAAAATGAAATGAAACAAATTTTGCAGGAAAATACTATTTGGTGGATAGCGGTTACAGCAACAAGACAGGGTACCTAGCCCCCTACAAGGGGTATTGGTATCACCAAAATGCCTATCGAAATCGAACACTGCAGAATCAGTTCGAAATGTTCAACAAGGCACATTCGTCACTGCGTAGTTGTATTGAGCGGACATTCGGTGCCTGGAAGTTTAGGTGAGGGGTATTGCGGAATATGCAGAAGTTAAGTTTTTCTAATCAAGTTACGTTTGTATGTGCGTCGATGGCGTTACATAACTTCATACGCCGACATAGCGAACTTGATGAGGTCACGATAACTATCCCAGACAGTGACGATTACGTGGCCTCCAAAATGCCCGACCACGACGAATACACACGGGTTGCTGATGTGATGGAAGAAGGGGACTCGAACCTTGCAATGGCCGTTGTAAGAGTGAACATCACGAACGCACTCGTACGGCAAGCGAACCGGTAGGGGCGAATTGGAAATACAAGAATATTGGTTAAAGGTTGTTAATATCTGTAACTAAGATTCATATTTGTAAACACGTTTGGTTTTAATAGTTTCATGTCTTTCGGAGCGTAGACATTTTTTTTAAAGTGTATTTTTAAAGGAAGTATGTCCACTAATTAACATATATAAACATGGGGAAAGTTTTTGCAATATCTTTTTATAATAATTTGTTCTCAACCTAGCTATGCCAAAAAATTATTTATATCCATTGGTTAGAAAAAAAACAAAACATAAAAAAAAAGAAAAAAAGAAATTTGCATGACTGGGCATGTACGTGGTTTATCTTTTTTTTTTTTATTCACATGTTATGATATGAATTCCGAAAAATACAGAGCAAACCTGTTCCACTTGTTTCCAATTTTCGGACAATAATGGAACAATTGCAACCTCTGCTTGAATAAAAAATTTAATAATTAATTCAAAAAGAAAAACAATCAAAAAAGAAAAAATTCCACGAAAAAGGAAAAGAATACAAAAAAATGATAAAAAAAGTAAAACAATAAACCAAAATTAATAATGTTAAAACGAAAAGAATAAAAAATAATATGAAAATGTTAAAAGGAAAAGAAAAAAAAAGGAAAAGCATAAAAAAAAATATTGACTAAAAAAGGAAAAGTAAAAAAACAAAACTTAAAACGAAAAGAATGGATAAAAAAATAATTGAATAAAAAAATGAAAAGAATAAAAAAATTAATAATGTTAAAAGGAAAAAAATAAAAAAAAAATAATGTTAAAAGGACAATACTAAAATCAAAAAAAAAATTTGTTAAAAGGAAAACAATGAAAACGAAAAAAAATGAATATAAAAATAATAAAAATCTTTCAAAAAGGAAAAAATATTTGTTTTCGTGCTTGTGAAAACAAAAAATAATAGTAAAAGGAAAAAATTAAAAAAATAAATTCTTTCAAAAAAGGAAAATAATAAAAATAAAAATGTTAAAAGGAAAAGAATAAAAAAAAAATTGACTATAAGAGAAAAAAAAATTAATGATAAAAGGAAAAGAATGAACATAAAAAATGAGGAATAAAAAAAATTAAAACCACGAGGCAAACCAGACCGTTGCACAGTGTTTACCAAATGAATAAATTTTTTAAAATTATTCTCATACTACGTTTCACAGTGTTAAGCAAGTCCAAGGTGTACAGCCACGAATCCCAACAACGGTGACACGTGGTTCTGTTGGCGTGTCAGTTGGGAAGGGTAAAAGAGTCATTTTATCATGTGTAACAATATTATATTATACCCATTTTCATAAAAAATCAAAAAGTTAATCCAAACATTCATATTTTTTTCTTCAACTTTTTAGTCTAAAAAGACAAAAAATATATTTATTTAGAACACCCCAAACCAACTCTAAATACAACTCATCCTTATTGCTTGATCAGAATTTCATCTCCACCCTAAAATAAGAATATTAGTTCATAACACCTATATAACTATCACACTCCAATATATACAAATTACACTCTCCCACCTTTCCTTTTCTTCTCTACTTTTTCTTTTATAACCTTCAAAAACAAAACAAAATATAATATAATGTAATAATATAATATTTTAATATATATATATATACATACATAATTTGAGTGATTGAGGAGTGTGGGAGGTGTGACCGCCACTTTTTCTCTTTCTTTTCATATTTTTTTTTCTATCTTTCTCCTCCCTTTCTTTCTTTATTTTATAACAAATATAATTTAATATATAAAATATCTAAAATATATTATTTACACTAATTTATATATACATATTAAAATATGTACAAATACAAAAAATTATGTAATTATAAAATAATATAAATTAATGGACTAAAAAAATATATTTTAGCAGACCAAATATGTAACATTTAGGCTTTGATCAGTCCATTTTTTATTTTATTTCAAAACAAATAGAATGAAATCATGCAATTATAATTATTGAATTAATTTGTTGTTTTTGTTTTGGATGAATAATTTATACCCAAAAAAAAAAAATCTGATTATTAAAGACGAGCCAGTGGTGGGCTTACGGGCCCAAATCGAAGTACTAGGGACAAACAAAATCCAAATTACAATGAAAGTGTATAGCCCAAGAGAAAGAATCTTGACTGATTTAGGGTTGTTTTGAAAATAGTAAATTTTAATCAAGCAGTTAAAAGATCATAATAAAAAATTAAATGTTCTTTTTATTTTTTGCAATTTTTTTGTGAAAAATTAAAAAATTATTAAAAAAAAACTAATTTCGAAAACAACCCACCCATGCCTTGGTTGGGTATGGTACATGGACCTGACATCTGCATGCGTAGAAGAGTGGGATCAATCTGCTATAGTTCAATCCCACCTATGCCTTCAACAAAATGGATGAACTGCATGAAGTACTTAAAAATTAGAAGTTGAAGAAACCTGGAATTTAACCAAATTGATCAAAGGAATGGCAGAGTACAGAAAAAAAAAAAAAAAAAAATTTGATTTGCGTTTTAGCATTTTTGGAGAGGGCTTATTGTTGAGTTTGGCACACTAGTAGACCCAGAAATATAACCTTTATTGATAACATTCTACTATACAAAACACTTTTACACAATCACATGCTAATGCACTTCACTTATTCACTCACACATACATTCAAGCACTGTCTTCCTCAGACAAGACCTTGAGACGCCTTACACTAGATAGTGCTTGACCATTCACTTTGGACTCACTCTTCTTTCACCTAATTGTCCAATTGTCCAATTGCTTAGTACATGCACACATCTCATATTTATACTAATTAAAGAACTTTTTAGAATACACTCATACTTTTCTTACACTCTAAAAAAATCTAAATTACTCTAATACATATTAGAGCTTTCTATTCTTCTTTAAAATATTCTAGAACCTTTCGGAACTTTCTAGATTTCTCTAGTTTTCTCCAAACTTCTTTAATGTTCCGCAACCTTCTAGGATATTCTAGAATTTTTTGAATTTCTCTACATCTTTCCAAAATCTTCTAAATCTTTCTAGAGTACTCTAAATTCATGTGAAAACTTCTAAAATATTCTAGAAAGAAGATTTTAGAGGGTGAAGAGAGTTAGAGATAATCCTCAACACTTGTTACACAAACAAACAATCAATAATGTGAGGTGAAATGATTAGAAAACCAAAACCCATCGTTATTATTAGATCACTACCAAGTCTTCAAAACTTTACTCTAAACCCAAGAATTTTTTATCCTGGACCTAACTGCACATGTACAGAATAAATTCAAAAAACACCAAGCCAAACAGAGTGAATAATCTCAATCCTGGATGTGAACATTCAACCTCCGGAGCCAAACAGAGTGAATAACCATGTGAAAAATGTCAAACCTCTTAGGAGGTCCATTGATCACAAAATGCTTCTGCACTTGTTTCACTCTCCTATGCAATCTCAAATACTGATTCTGAGAAATACCCATAAGTATTTTCTTAATATTTGGTATATCCTTAACCGCCACGCTAATTGAAAACGCTTTCCAATTTAAAACATCGCTGAATGGCGGTACATAACCATCCGAAATTAAGACAGGAACACACTCCGCGTAGATTGCCTCCACGACACGTGGACTGGCAACCTCGTACCCGCTAGGACATAGGCAAAATCGACTATTTTTCAACATTGATTTGTAGGAGACTCCGTCTGGAAGGTTGTTGTAGACTTGGATGTCACGGTCTTTTTCTTTCCAGTGATTTAAGAGGAGGTGTCGAATGTGGCCATGGAGGCGGCCTGCGAAGAAGGCTAGGATTGGGCGGTGGGAAGGAGAGGGGCCGCCTAGGAGACCCATGATTTCGCCTGTTCGGAGATGGATTTCTGGAAGGGGAACGTCTTTGGATGGATTGAATCCTTCGGAAGTGTTGGCATTGCAGAGAACTCTGATAGAGTTGTTGTATAGGTGTGGTACGTAAGATGTTGTGTGTGGCCCCTGTGATACATGCAAGACATTTTAGTCAACATTATTGATTCAAGGTTCAGAAAATAAAGATTAATGCTCTGTTTGTTTGAATGTTTTGTGTTGCATATCGCGTTTGATATAATAAAAAATTAGTTTAACCCAAAGTAAATTTATTTGAGTCAAACTTTTTTTTTTCTTTTCTTGTCACTTTTTAAAAATTTTACAACCGTCATCATACTATAATTACCACCACCTCCATCATCCCCTTCCGCCTACAACCGCCACAACCATTAATAAACATGGAAAATTAATTTTTATTAAAAAAAAATTGGACAAATTACACCGATAATTTTTATATTTTTTTCATTATCATTTTGGTTTCTATATTTTTAATTAATTTGAATTTGATCCTTAATTTTGGATGTTGTGTTATTTGGTCCAATTAATAAATTTGGTTACCATTTTTGAGGAAAAAAAGTCATTGATGTATACTCATTCAGTTAAGAAAATTTATAATTTTACTCTTAAAAGTATGATACATGCAGATAATGTGTATATTTTTTTTAAAAAAAATGCTAACGAGTGTCATGAATTAAGCCAAATTAACACAAAATTATAAATTTAATATCCAAATCAAGGTAAATAAAATTACAGAAATCAAGGCCAAAAGCATAGGAACTATTAGCATAATTTACTCAAAATATTTTCTAGGGAAACAGACAAAAAGAGAGTAAAAGAAAAAATTAACGACTTACCCAGTCATGGCAAGAGAGCATGAAGTGATCTGCGCCGAGGCTGCGATTCCAGAAGGGATGTCTCCGAGCTACAATGTCTATGTAGTCTACGACTGCTCGGCCTATGGCATGGTACTCAAGCGCACCAGGTACATAGAGGTACTGAACCATCATCACCACACTAAACGGAAGGAAGAACACAAGAGCCTGGTCAGGGTCCTTGGTCCTGTAAAAATTCCCCTTCTCCATTTCCATGATGAACCGTCCCTCGGTCGAATATATACTCCGGCACGGACCATTGTGGAACATTGGTGGCTCCCCTTCTTCATACACATATATCTTGAACAATTTCTCCATCTCCAGATAGCTCCTACACGATTTTTGTAACAGAGATAACAACGTGTACAAAAATTAGTTGGTCCAAGTTATAAAAAAAAATAAAGAACTTATACAAGAAGATTGTGGAATTAAGTTTTGGATTGAATTTTGTACCGGTGAAATGCATTGGCGTTACGGTAGATGGGGCCTTGAGGAACGCAGTCTGGATCGGTGTGGTTCGATTTCATGTTGTTGTTTTGGGATGCGGCCTCTCTAATGGAGGATCGGGCTTTGGCTAGAGCTGCTTCTTGCCTCTGTAGCCTTGTGTATCTCTTGATTTGTCCAGGAAAGCTTTTGGCACTGGCAGGGCTTGTTGTAGATGATTGTTCTTCTTTCTATTATCAGAAAGAAAGAACGATGTATACATTAGCAGTGGTAGGCAATTGGCATGCAACATTGTGATGAAATACGTATTGGGATTCAGGTGATGCGGATGTGAATTTTTTAAATTATCAAAAGAAAAAAAAAATTATAGTAGAATTTGGCCTTTTTGATTGTCAATTTTTGGGCCAAAAAATTAGTTATGAACGGATACATATCGAGAATCAGGTGATATGTATGTGATTTTCATCCTCACTGATATATCAGAGCATATTGGAAATTAGATAATGCAGTGGTAAATTCATTTGAATCCATAAAAAAAGTAGCTATGTCGAAAATATTGAGTAAATTTTCAAATCATTAACTACTAATATATATATATATATATATTTTAACTTCATAGCAATTAATCAACAGTATCAGTTATGAATAGTGAAAGATTGGTAAGGAGAGAGAGAGAAAAGAGAGACTGGAATGAAAGATTGGTATATTCACTATCTGCTATTGTATTTGTATATTTACAAGAGAATGAACTCTCTCTCTTTATAGAGAGGAGAAGGAGACAATGGGACAATGGAGCACCGAAAGCATACGACAATACATTAAAACAATATAAAAGTTTCTATTAAAGCTGGAGGTTGAAGGTGTGTGGTAGTGGGTGAACTCTCTTTACAGCTACGCTCTCTTTACAGCTACAAATGCACTATAGTGTGATGTATAGTATATTATATGTTAACAAATAGTTTGAACATATATGTATCAGAAACAACTATTACGTATGCAATTTTCATTTCTCTCAATATATTGAAAAATCAAAAAACCCGATACATATGGTTTGCTGATATTTTAAACCATGATGATAGCATACATATTGAATTACTTACTAGAGATTGAAGAGCTGTTTCTTCAGCCAGCAGTGTGTGCGCTAATGAACTATTCAATAAGAAGGAACCTTCCAAATTAGGAGGCCTGTCTAGTTCTTCATTCACAGGCAGAGAATAAGAACTGAAAAAACCAACTCTCCAAGGCCAAGGAGAGTGGAATGAAAACCAAGATCTCTGAGGACCAAGGGTACAACCAACTAGTGAGAAGACAAGCAAAGGGGTGACAAGTAGGAGTACTGAAACAGTGATTGAGTAGGACAAAGATGGAGCCCAAAGGGGCTTCTTTGGAAGCCACATCTTGAAACTAATCTTTTCTCTTCCAAGACTATACCCAAGTAACAATCAATAACCCTTTAGATAAGGTGATCATATGTAAAGAGAGTTGAGTTGGTGAGTGGGGTATGTGATTTGATGCATTACTTCAATGCAAGTTATTCTTTGCCGCATATCACTACTATTCTTGACAAGGATAGAAAAATAGTAGTGTGTGTATGTGTATCATTATCATGCGAAAGTTCTTTAAAAATCAAGTCTTGCTCTCAAATTCAAGTTGTTATAAAACTTGTTTGAATTATTGTTTCACAAAACCGTTTGGGGTCAAAAATAAAAATAAAAATAAAAATAAAAATAAAAAATTCATCTTTTACGAAATACCCAAAATATGTCTTTGAATTTTTTAAATTTATTTACACTAAAAAAATAAAGGGTGAATTACACTGACAGTCTCTATAGTTTAGGAGTCGTGTCACTTTGATCCCTGACTTTTTAATTGTGACACATTTGATTTTAAATTTTGAATTTTGTTCCAAATAAGAACAATTGAAGATACTTTGTTTAATTTCAAGAGTAAAATTGCCAATTTGATAAAATATAAACTAATTTGACAAAAATAAATGTCAAAAAAATATTTTTAAATTTTTAAAAATTATTTCTACCAACCAAAGATAAAATTAAGTAAAATTGATAAATCTTTTAGACATTTATTTATTTTTTTACCAAGTTAATTTTGTATTATGTGTTTAGATGATGATTATATAACCGGCGATTGTTAAGATTTTAATATGTAATCGATATATTTAATATATGAAATACTTTTAGTTTTGGATTTTTGGATTTAATGGATTGATTTAATAATGATATCAAACTTGTCCTCATATTTGACTTTTGAAAAAATATAAACTAATTTAATGAAAATAAAAACAACAACCCATTACATGATTATCATCCAAACATATAATAAAAATTAATTTAGGAAAATAAATAAATAAATAAATGTCTAAGAGATAGGTGAAGACGGGGTTGGAAGAGGCACATAGAGGTTGGTTCAATTAGGCGTGGATTCGCTAGGTAATTGAGAGTATACCTGTATAATTCCTTTAAATCTTCTTAGTGGATTGTTTTGTGGCGGTTGTCCGTGGTTTTTTAATCACAGTTGGAGGTGTCTAATTGTGATTTTTTCACGTTAAAATCATTGTGTCGATTTGTCTTGATTGTTTGATTGGGATTGTTATATACTACTTAAAATTGATACATAATCACAAATCAACATCTAGGGGATTTCTAGATTTTTCAGTTGTATTAATGTTCCCAAAGTATATGATTTGTTATATTTTAATATCAAATTTTTAATTTTTTCATTTTAATCTCTAAAATATATAATTTATTACACTTTAATTTTTGGCATCAACGTCGTTCAAAATTAGTAATAGAAGGAATGTTATTTTCTAAATTTTAGAGACAAAAAATAACTAAAGTAAAAAAAAAAAAACAATTGAAATTAAAGTGTAACAAATAATTTTTTTTTATTAATATAATTAACCCAAAAAGGAAAACACGACCAAAGGGGTCCATGTATTGTGGGACACAATTCAAAAACCAGTGGACTGTAATTGAATCTTCCACGGCAGGTGCATGTGATTTGAAGCCGAATGGAAAGACTAAACACCCATGTGTTTGAACACTTTCTCTATTATTCTCAACCAACCATATTGGAAAAGGAGAGAGATATAGTAGGATGACCTTGAAGCAAGGAATTATTATTATAGTGTCGTTGAAACACATATATGTTTTTGTGTTTTGTTTGGGAAGTGATTTATAAGTTAATTTATTAATTTTTTGATTTATTTAGATTATGTTATTTATCTTTATTTTTTATACGTCTTTTCATAATAAATAAAAAAATTTAATTTATTTAGGCTTATTTTGGTAAGATGGTAAAAAATGATTCTTTGACTTTTAACCAAGCTTTTGCTTTTTTAGACAAATGATTTAAGAAGTTGGTAAAAAGTTTCTTTTGACTTTTTTGATTAATATTTATTTATGATGTTAAATCACAATAAAATAACGAAACTATCTCTATTTATTTAAAATATTTATAACTTTACCCAAATAATACATTTTGACCCATGAGAGGTAAAATTGTAATTTCACCCTTGGTTAAAAACTAACTTCTCCAATGAAAAAAAAAGACAAAAAAAATTAACTTTTAACTTTTGTTACTAACCTAAAAAAATTGCTAAAAACCATGTTACCAAAACACCCCTAGCCGGAATGAAGTGGGAAGAAAGGAAACAGATGGTGAATCCCCCAAATTCTTAACTTCGTCGCGGAGACCTTCACTTTTAGAACATGTATCTTTTAGAAACACAACTTCCAGGACCATCTGAAAGGGGTTTATTCTTTTTTTCCTAGTGGGCCCTAGCCACTTTTTATTGAGTAATTTATATATTTTTTCAGAATGCTTAGTTTCTCTTATATTAATTTAGTATTTATAATTTTAATTGTATCAATTTTATTATTGAATTTTTTACTTCAGGTCAATTCAGTATAATTAATAAGAATTATTTAAAAATTAGACTGAAATTAAATAACAAAATAATTTATTTTCTGTTTGAAATGATTCATCTCTCTTGAATGAATCATTTTGCCTTTAATCTTTGTCTAATTAAATTGACAAAATATAAAAAATTAATAAAAAAATATTATTACAATCGAAACCTTAATAGAAATATTATATTATATTTTTAGTAATGTACCAAAAAGTCAGGATCGAAGTGGGGTATCATTTTAGTCCTAGGGAATGGTAGAAATTACACTGTTGCAATGGAGTCATAGGGAATGGTTAAAATTAATTGCGTTGACTAAACAGTTTTTAGAATCAATTGAAAACAATGTAGTCATTCACAACGCAAAGGTCATTGTGCTAACCAAAAAAAAAAAAAAAAAAAATCAAAAACTTTATTTATAATTAAAATATGTTGATAAGATTTATTTTAAATATGACTAATATTATATAAATTTTAGATTTATACTCTACATTTTATTTTTTTTTATTTGTAAAATTTTGAATAAACTTTTATAATACCTAAATTATTCGTCAAAGATTCAATGCAAAAACATACAAGTCTTAAAGATTCTCAAATGAAGAAAAAACACAATATAAAAATAGAACATTTACATATAAATTCTAATTCATGAATTTATACTATATTAAGTTCTAGTAATGATTCAGACCCTTACAAAACATTACCCCTACAACCCCCACTCACTTGTGATTAGTCCAAGTAAGAAAGAGAAAAAAAATAATAATATAAACACATCATTAGTTCACATCAGTGTGGGGGTGGTGGGGGTTTTCCCAAAAGGAGGTCCCAAACATTTTCCATTAAGTCCTACCTAAGATTTTTTAGATCTTCAAGTCTCATTAAATTTTTAATAGTCAGAATTACCCTTCAAATAATGATTGTTTATCATTTGTGATTATCTATAAAAAAAACATGATGATTTGATATTAATTTTGATTTTCAAAATTTTAAAACATGAACTTTCAAATTGGAAAGACTAAAAATAAATAAATATATTATATGCAAAAAAAAAAAAAAACTAATTTTTTTTAAAACATTGAAAAAAATTGATAATATTCTCAGCTTTATTTGATAGTTGAATCAAACTAATAAGTAGAAATGCAAAAATGTTGAAGCTCATGCTCTGTTTTTTTTTATCAGTATATAAGAGGGTTCAAGAATATTGTCGAAAAATTCAAAGGCCTGACGAAAAATTCAAAGATTGCCAAAAAATCCAAATTCTCTAGAAATGGTAAGAGGCTTATTCAACAGTCACAACTAGGAACACAATAGCAAAGAGATGATGGAGATAAGAGATTGGGTGAAGAAGAAAGCAAAGTAGTTAGAGAGAATAATGGCAAGGCTCTCCAATGAATCTCCCACGTTTACTCTCAAGGTAGGTAATGGAGAAGGAAAATTAGTTCTCTCACAAGAGTTGTTTCTCCAAAATCCATACCTTGTAAAGTTATGGGTAAGTGCTATTTATAGGCACCTCATGATGTAGGATGGAGCCCATGTACAAGGCACATGTGGAATATTCCTTCTAACAACCTTGTCCAATGAGGTGACCTTTTTGAAGATGAGAAAAACCCCGAAGAAGAAATCAACCTCTCGGTGAACCCTTCTTTTTAACCACACTTAACCAATGATCCCCAGTCATCTTAAAGGATCAGGGGTAGTTCCAGAGGACACCCTGACGCAGAAGGGTCAGGGATAGTTCAAGAGAACGTCCTGCCACAAATATTGCTGAGTTTCAGGAACCCCTTAAATCGTGCCACCTCGATCCGGGTATAGGCTAGTTTAACCAAAGAGTGAACTTGTAGCGCCTCCAAAATAATTACAATAAGCTGACTCCAACACCAGTACAAAGTGATATAGATACAATAAGAAGTTTCCATTAATCAGAGTAATATACAAATAGGTGACACATGCGATATACATTCATAAATCGTTCATCTTGAATCTACAGCATGTGTCATGAATAGTGAAAAGTAATGAAAGCTAAACAAATATTCATCTGCCCTAAAGGTTTACATCTTTTCAAGTCACTGCTTGGTTACAACAAAATGAGTCTAACTCAATATAATTAAGCCCGTGGCTATACAAAGCAAATACAATTAAAAAAGAAACTCTTGCTCCAAATCTTCCCAAACTACTGTCTTGGCGGAGACATATCTCCAGTACCTGAAAATGATTTTTTCCAAATAGGGTGAGCCAAAACCCAGTAGAAACAATCTAACACAATATATGAATCTTAACAAAGATATAAGTATAATGTGCATATGCAATGCCTGAAATAAAATAATTCATATTCCACAAAATCATAATATGCAGAATTCTACATCTCAATTTATTTTATCTCAATTCTTTTCAAGTCAATTCATTTTACCTCAATTCATGAGTCAAATTCATTATTATCCAGACAACCCAACTGAGGCTACAACTCAGTGGTTCTCTAATTAATACAACCATTACACAAACACTTCAATTTGCCATTTTACGAAAATTTCGTCCGCGAGAATCGACACCCATGTATACACGTAATTTTTGGGACTTTCACCCTGGATACACGGGCCAACTTAATTCAATGGAGTCCATCCCATTTCTTCTCCCAAACATGGAGTACATGCCATTTCTTCTCCTAAATATCATACATATACAATGCATTTAAAACACAGTCATATTCAATGACAATAGTTAAGAGATTAGTTTCAATTCATATAATCCTTATGCAGTTTTTACAATAATCATGGCTATCCTCCATCGATAGCCCAAAACAGATATTTCTAAATAGATATACAATCTTCAAAACAGATAAATTATCCAAATTTCCATAGGTGAGAGATAGTGCCCATCTAACTCCACCATTCATATACACATTAATCTAATTTCATATTCCCAATACCAATTTTATTATTTATACAAAATAATTATTTGAAACATTTTAGGGCAAAACTCCATTTTCTCTCAAATCCAACCCATGTGTCAAAATCAACAAATTTAACACAACATATCCTCATATCTATGCCCATAACCATTTTCAATACCTTCATTTGAGAACATTTTTTTATTTTTATTTTATTTTAAATCAAAACCCTAGGTTTGTCTAAAATCCTCAAAATCCTATCATTCTTTACACAATCAACAAATAATTAAGTTAAAAATCATAGGAGATTTTAGAAAGTCTCTACCTCAAGCTTAGAAGACCAAGGAAGAAGTGGAGGAACTTCAAAGATGCTTAAATCAAGACCTATTTGGATCAAAACGGAGCTCTTGAGATACTCTACCTTTTTCGCAAGACACTAGGGTAGGGAAACCAATGGATCTAGGTGAAAATGTAGAGAGAGATTGAGTTTTAGAGAGAGAGGGTCCCGATCTAGGGTTTAGAGTGAAAAAGATATGAAAAAGTGATGTAAAAAGGTGTTGTTGCGAACTGATATACGCACAGTTTGCTCGAATGCAACAGTTAACGCTTGAGCGTCAGACACAATAAGTTGTTCCGTTCGAGCGTAAGAAGTAATTCTCGAGTGCAGAATGCACACTCCCAGTAGTTTTACAGATAACAGAATAATGCTCGAGCCCAAGAATAACCGCTCGAGCGTAGAATACATCCTCCTAGTAGTTTTGCAGATCTGCAAAACTACTGAGAGTTCACAAAGCCCACTCGAGCGCAAGAAGTGAGCGTATGAACAAAATCCTAGGCAACAAAAGGTTTGAAAACCAACCAACCAACCTGTTCCAAATACAACCACAGCAATCCAATAGCTAAATTCAAAGAAACATAAGGGAAGCAAGATATGACCAATAATATAAAACCATTAAACTTGAGTCCGGGATACAACAAGCGTCAGGTCAAAACCGGAATCATTATAGAATTTATCTCCACTCACCGTTCTCGGGATCGGATCCTTTGTTTGGACTCCAACATGTCCATGGTTCTGATGCGTAGATTCTGGAAAGCTTCGAGCCCACAAGTGTTCTAGGACTCATTAATGGAGCGGCTTCTAGATTGCGTCTGAATCTGTTCGAAGCCAAGTGCTTAGGATCTCTATGTTCTGAGATCTGAACCCTTTCGAGTTCGAGCTCAAATAGGTCTCTAGGTTCGTGGTTCCGAACCCTTTCAAGACTAAGCCAATACCTCGGAGAATGGATCTCCTCCGAGGGTTTCATCTCTTCTGAAAACAATGATTAACCTTCTTGGTGCCTGTATGATTTGAGCCTCCTCAGATGGGCTTGTTGGACTCTCTTTAGAGATATATGCTTGATGGGTCTTCCTTGGCTCAATTTGTTGGCTTTCTTATGGGTCCGTTCAATAGAATTCACTTGTCCTATTTGGCAATAATTTCTCCAAGCTCACCAATTTTTAGGCTTTTCGATTGGGCTTCGATGGGGCCCAATTAATCAGTGGGCTCAAGTTAACCTTTTTTAAATTTTGCCCCTTGTATGTATGGAAAATTTTGAATTTCTCGGACATGCATATTTCCACTTCTTCGACCATGCTTCGCATCACACCCTCAAGAATATTTTGTCCTCATGTGGCTTTTAGATAAAATTGATGACTCATCATAATTTTTATGGATAAGATTATCAACTAAAATTGATAAGAAAGAATCTTTATTTTTTATCCTTATGCCATATTTGGTAAACACACTTTTGTGCCCTTTGATTTTTTTCAAAGAAAATCAAAACTTGATTTTTTTGGGGGTCTAAAATATATCTTGCTTGGGCCACACAACTTTTCTTTATTATTTTGATTCTAGTTTCCTTTTGGAGACAAATAAAAAAATCTCAATAATTTTGACCCACTTTCTAAATATATATATATATATATTTTGTAGAATATCTGAGAGACCATACTAACCAAACTTTTTTCTCCAAACAAAGCACAAAACACTCGTCTTTATCCCTCCTCTTTTTATTATTTATTTATTTATTTTTGTTTGTTCCGAGAAGTCCAAAATCTAAACCCATTTTTGTTTCTCTCTCTAAAGTATTGAAGACCCATAACCTTCAACAATAAGGTAGCATTTGGTAAAGTTTTTGGCTTATGTTTACAAATTTTTTTATAAATTAGTTCTTGTTTATTTTTAGAAAAACATAAATTATAAACGCGTTTGGTTTGAACAAAATGTTTGAAAAAATTTAAAAACATAAACTAAAAAATACGTTTGTTCAGGCCTAAAATATTTATATTTATTTTTTGTTATTTATGACAATGGGATCATATACATTATAATTATAAAAAAAAATTAATTGAAAACAAAAAATTGTTAGTCAAAATTTTAAATTTTTGTTTAAAAAGCAACGTAAACTCATTTTTTTGAATTTAACCATTTATAAACCAAAAAAATTATCAAATAAATTTTTATGACAGTTTTTAAAATTTTTGTAAATATAAACTAAAAATGAAATAGTTACCAAATAGGCTCTAAATGACTATTTTTTTATATTTCAGGAACAATATACCAGTGCTCTGCTTTGTTTCTATTAGGAATGGCAACGGGGCGGGGCGGGGGATCGCACTCCCCGTCCTCGATCCCCAAAGGTGAAAAAATCCCCGTCCCCACCCTGGGGAACCCATCACTCCCCCCGCCCCCGCCCCCTAATAGGGATCGAGTTTCCTCGATCCCGAAATATCCCTTAGCATTTTTTTTTCTTTGTTTAACACACAACACAAGAACAACAATTTAATCTGTTTTGCAACAATCATCAACCATTTAATTAGTTTTCAACAACAATCATCATCAACAACTTAAAAAAAAAAGATATCAAAAATTGAAGAGAAGAAGGCTGAAACGCAGATCTGAAATTGAAGAGCAGATTCAGCCCAAACAGATCTGCAAAAAAAAAAAATTGATAATAAAACAAAATCACTTCATCATATCTATAAACTCAGATATGTAAATTTAGAGGAAAAAAAAGAAGAAGGTTGAAACAAATATATATACACTCAGATATATATATATATATATATACATACATATACATATATGTATGTATGTAAACCTTAGATCAATTAGTTTAACGCGAGAGAGAGAGAGATACCCTTTGAAATCCCTAGATCGATTAGCAGCGGCAGTGAGGGAGGATCGACGGTGAGGAAGGATCGGCGGTGAGGGACGAGCGACAGTGAGGGACAAGCGGCGACATTTCTGGAGCCATTTCGAGCTTTAACACTATGCCATCACCGGGAGGTTCTTCCTTCAACTCGGGGCCAACTATGGGAGACACTGACCCCCCACACCTTCATAAGTAGTACACTATTTTGCCTCCCCCTCAGACGTTCATCATCTTCTGAGGGATAAGAGAGCTTTTGGGCAAAGAGGAAAGTTGGGACAATGGCCATTTGCTTGACTCGACCTTCGGCTTGTCATTCGAGTAACAAGGCTCGCATGTACCAAAAAGTCTTTCTGAAGCTTCTATACTCACGGTCTCATTTCCCCACTTAACTTTGACACACTGATGATAACTTGACGGCATGACACCATACTTGTGCATCAAAGTCCTCCCCAAGATAATATGATAGTTTGTCTCAGAGTTAATAATATGAAATCTAGCGGCCGAGCGAATCTCCCCTACGACCCAATCAATTGTCACATACCGCAGAGTAAC
Source organism: Camellia sinensis (assembly GCF_004153795.1). Classification (NCBI taxonomy): domain Eukaryota; kingdom Viridiplantae; phylum Streptophyta; class Magnoliopsida; order Ericales; family Theaceae; genus Camellia; species Camellia sinensis. Next base: position 471,999 of record NW_021028919.1, read on the forward strand.
TCTCTCTTCTCCTTTGAAACTCGTGAAGACCACTGGTTGTTTCATGATGTGGTTTTTGGAAATCCTGGCCTTCTCTAGAGTTGCCCGGGTCATAATACTAATGGAAGCTCCGCTATCTAGCAAAGCCCTCTTGAGCTCAACCTCATTGATGTAAGAGATCACATTGAGTGATCGGTTGTGTAGAAAAGGGTATTTTCAGTCTGCCTCAGAAAAGATTATAGCACTAGTCTGCTCCCTTGCTTTCCTTGGAATAGATCCCTTAACTGTCACACCTCCCTCATGGTGTGCCTCGGCAATGTTGATAATGGACTTGGTAATTTCAGTTCTCACTTCCCTAGAACGCCTAAGCTGATTGAAGAACTGTTTGAACTTGATGTTATCTTGGAGAGTATTTGCATAGTGATCTGGATCATTCTCTATCCTCGACGGCTCATAGTTGACCAACTCCTCAGTCTCATTGAAGCAGGATGGCATACAAACATGATGTTTTCTTCTTGGATTGAAGGATTCTTCGTAACCAAGTCTTCCTTCTGGATTGAAAGGTTCACTATAAGAAACTTCCTCGCCTTCTGACTCAAAGGTGTCTTCGAATGAGTGCTCTTCATCTTTTGGCTTAAAGGCGTCTTCGAGGAAGTGTTCCTCATCCTCTGAGTTTTCAATTGTTTTAATTATTGGTCTGTCATACACCATCATAGCCATGTTTTCTAGGATATCCTAGAGCCCCTATCGTTTGAGCTTTAGCTCATCTACTTCAACTTTCTTTTTAAAGATCTTCTTAAGTGTTCAACACTTTTCTGTAGGATGTCCTAGTGATCAGTGGAAAACACAATAATTAGGGCCCTCGGGATCCTTCTTCGGTAAAAACTCTTCGATATGAGGCAACTTCAATTCCTCGTCTACCACTGTAGCTCAACTTTTTGTGTCCCCTTTCAGAAGACGAATAAGCTCTACAGTATCAGACTCCAGCGGTTCTGAATCTGATCTCACAAGTGCAATTTGAAATAGATAATCACTAAAGAGTCCAAATCCGGAAAATCTTTTGGACTGCTTTGCCAGATACAGAGTCGCAACCTAAATATTTTTTGGAAAATTTAGGAAACTCATGACTCATGCCAAAGGCCACGTGTCCGTCATCACCAAGATTGTCTCGGTTCGGGAACTTAGGTACGAGAGAGGAAAGTCATGAATTGAGCACCCTACTCGCCCAATCGAAAATTGGCCTCTACTAATCATGATATGAATCTTATCTACATTATATGCTCTTGTTTCGATTTATTTAGGCTAGCATTACTATGTGATGCGCACACAAAAGTATAGACTAACTTGCAAGAATTAGAACACTTGATTCATGTTTGTTTTGACTATGTACCACTTGAAAAAGTGATCGCATATGAACATTTTTCAAATTATTTCAATTCAAGTAACTAGCCTTCATCTACAGACATTCAAGCAGTTATAGCAATTAAGCATTCAGCCTCGTGGCAAGCATGCTGATATGGTCAACAATCACACACATACGATATGCTAAAGCGAGTAAAGGCTCACCTAGCACTCCAAGCCAAAAGAGATAAAGTTAGAAAAATGCATGATCCTAACTAGGCAATATGACTAATGCAACACATGCGATATGGAATTACTAGGCTCGACTAGTAATATGGCATGTGAATCAATTTGACGACATGCGGTCTAAACACGTATTCAAAAAAATGTTAAACTAACAATGCAAGTTAAAATGATGAATCGAGCCTTGGCGCATGCAATACAAGTGGATGCAAACATGAGATATGCTAAACAAAACATGATACCCTAAACTAACCATCATAAGCTAGTAAATAAAAGAGAGGAAGACGTGGGGTTGGAAGACATACACGTTATTATAACATTGCACCCCCACATAGGAGGGTCCGAATGAATAAACTAGCTAACTAATTAGAGCTAAGCTAATTAATTAACTATCACAAACCCAAATGAAGCTAACCATTCTAGCTAGCTATTGCAACAACAAATGAATAATTTAGCTAAACTACTTAACTGATTATTACAAACCGAATTAATTAACTATTCTAGCTGACTAATTATTACAACAAATCAACTAACTAATTGAACTAATTAGTCACATGAATACAACATGAAAAGAGGGCTAACCTAGCTATTCTAATTATTTCACCTCGGGAAACGAGGAATGCTCATGCATGTATGGACTTTTCACCCGAAAAAGCCATTGTTTCTGCTGCCAAATGCCTCTGTTGCACAGTAGAACACTTGCACTGATTTCCACCTCCAGACTAACTATATTCTGCTTTAAAAGTACACTGCTGGATTTTGCACTGGTGGCTGGTAGAGGGCCTGCTGTCCACTGAAGGTGGCCTACCAGCCACTGATGATTGGACTTTTCTGCTGCAACAAAGAGCAAACAAAGCAGAGACAGTGTATTCTCAAGGGTTTGTTTACATAGTTTACCCCTCCTTATCATTTGAACAACTCAAAGGAGTAATAAAACTTGATTCACAAACCACCAATCTATGCAAGTTCATTACATGATGGCCTATGAACCAAAATGTGCAAGTTCAATAAATGCAACAAAATAAGACTCTCAAAACCGCCTCCCTATCATGAAAGATCAAGGGAAGTTGTGACAACCCTACCACATATAATATTTTATATTTAAATTAATCAAGGTGATTTGGATTTTAATTAATTATTATTTTAATTTAATTGTGGAACTGATGAACAATATTGGTATTGATCCATATGTAATTTTATAAAAGAGCTATTTGGGAATTAGAAATTAAAAGCTTAAGGGGCTCAAGAAGGTGAAATTGACGAATTAAATTATTTTAATTTTGAGTATTGGACCATATGAGGGTTTAATTAAATAATCGATTCTGTTTGGTAAAATTGAGATTTGATTAATTAGGTTCGAATTGGAGTTAATTAAATTATGAGGATTGAAAATTGTAATTATTATGAATTAAATTTATTCATGGGGTGTCTAATTTTAATATGTAATTTATTGACGGAAATTTGAGTCTAATTAGAAATTGAAGGTCTAAATGATTTGGGAAATCAAAATTTGATGATGACAATAAGTTTAATTTAGTATTTGGAGCTATTTGAGAGTTTGATTAAAAATCTGATTCAGAATGGTAAAAAAAAAAAAAAAAATATTATTAATTGGGCCTTAATTGAAGCCAATTGAACTAATTAAATTATGTGGGACTTGTGATTAGTTATGATTAATTAAATTATGATCAAGGTTAATTAAAATTAAGGAGTGATTAACTAAGCTAATGGACAATTAGTGATTAATCTAATCCTAATCATAAAATAAAATGGAGTAAAACTTTAAAGGTCCTACAGAGATTGTGAAGAGAAGTAGTGGCTTTATTTATTTATTATTAAGGCTTTATTTATCTGTTATTAAAGACTTAGTGTAGGTGTTTTGGGTGTTCATTTTGTGCTGGATAGAGCACAGCCGAGAGAGAGAGAGGGAGGACAGCAGAGACAGAGAGACAGAGCTTGCTTCTTTGTGCTGGTGCGTTTTGAAGGAGATGCAAGAAAGGAAAATGGAAGATCATCAAGAGGCTATCAAATTAAAGATTAAAGGTAAGGATTTCAAGTTTGAATTTTCTAGAATTCTTGTATTTCACTTGAATTAAAGATGAGTTTGGGTTCAATTTCATATAATTTGGAAGAAATTAGGAAATAAAGATGAAGAGATTAAGCTAGGTTCTTGATTATGGAAATTAATTATTTTGGGTTTGATGTTGGGATTTTGCATGAAATTAAGCTTCATAGTTACATGCATGAATAAATTTTACAAGTTTAATACTCTAATTATACATGCATCATGGATTTTGAAGAATTTGGATTAATTCAATCTCATATTTTGAAGAGAGAAAGGAAAAGCTTTAGAAAAATCAAATTTATGGAAATTTGGAATTAATCCTAATGTAAGAAAAAGTTTTGATTTTATTATGAAAATTATGAATTTGTTTGATCCATGCATGTAATTGAATTTAAAAATTTTATTCAATTTAAACACATTTTAGAACATTTATGATCATAAATTAAGTTTTGGTTATAGATTGAGTTAAGTTGAAATTCTAAGGAATTGATTTTGTAATTCATTAGTTAAGTTTGATTTTTATTATTAATAATGAAATTGGGTTCTGTTTTTACGTACATCATGAAATTTTCAAGAGTTTGAAAACTTTAATTCATATTTTAAAATTTGTGGGTTTGATATAAAGAAAATAAATTAAATCTAAATTTGGACAATTGGAGCATGATTTTGAATAAATGATTTCGAATTAGAAGTATTTTCATGTTATACAATGTTTTCCCAAGTTTTTGTACCAAAAACACAAGTTTTGAACCTTTGAATATCAACTTTGAAGCTCAAACATAGTTCTGGAAATTCCAGAATTCGTCGTGTCCGCTCGAGCGTAAAAATCGAGCTCCCAGAAGTTTTGTAAAATTTTACAGTCCGCTCAAGCGACCAAAGTGGCGCTTTAGCAAGGACCCTATTTTCATCAATTTTTGACTAACTCTTTTAAGTGCCTATTTGTATCCTCATGACATTCTAAGTATTTTTAGGCACCAATTGGACTCATATAGTCATGGAATAAGGTAGAAACACATAAAGAGAGCTGAATTAAAATGAAATGAATATTGAATGGTGCTTCTATTGTATCTTTGTTGTGTGATTTGTATAGGTGGACGTCCGAGGCCTTATATCGACTTAACCCATTGTGAGTAATAACTCTATAAAGATATGTTCGAGTTATATTTATTTTTTTTGAAAATGTTATTGTTATCAAAATTGATATATGAATGGTTGAATGGCTTATTGAAACGAATGGTTTATTGAAACTTTAATCTCTTACGAATGAATGAAGTTTCCTTTTGAAAATGTATGCGTGGCATCCTTTAGTGAGGCCTTCGCCTGGGGGATACAATACCATGGCCCATTGTTTAATAGGCCCTTTCCTGGGAGAAACAATACCATGGCCCATTGATAAAAAGACCCTTGTCTGGGGGAAATTAATACCATGGCCCATTGGCCCTCGCCCGGGGGGAAACAATACCATGGCCCATTAAATAATTGAAACATAGAGATCTCTACTGTTAGACTTTAATGGTCACATTGGATATGATATATCGCTTGACCCATTGTGGCCTCATTGATTGACCCTCGAGGTCCTATTGTTATTGATACATTGTTACTCTATTGGATGTACCACGTAAATTGTCATTGAATGAGTATTGTTATTGAGATAACATGGATCATTGAGAATTGAATTGAAATCGGAATTGTATTGAAATGCTATCGAACGATGGTTTTTATTATTGCAAGGGATTGATATGATGGCTAATCGAATTGATTTGCCCACTGAAATGGATTGTCTCGGAAAAAGAAAATACATGTTTTGATAAGAGATTTGATATGGAAAATGTTTTGTTATAAAATTTGATATATTATGGCAAATGCCTTATTTTGAAAATGATTTAAGATTCGTTACGAAATTATAAGACAGATTTTTGTATTATCGTCAAACTTCATTCATTTAACCTCTTTATTCTGTTATTACTCGTTGGGCTTTAGGTCACTATTTATATGTATATGTAGGTGAACAAACTAAGCAACAAGGATAGAGAAAGTCTCGAAGTCTACCCGTGTCAGCCTTTTGAAGAGCTTCAGGAATGAGCAAGTTAGGCTCTAGTAGAGCAAAAAAAATCAGCCCTTAGCTTTGTTAGAGCTTTGAATTTTGCTGAGTCTTAAATGTATATGTGTGTGAGATATATAAGATTTGTATGTAAATTATTATTGCGTTTAAATGTTTTAATTATTTAGTCATCATGTATGCACAAGCTCAATGGACATTGTTATTTTTGTTTGTTTCCGCTTTAGGCCCCGATATGATTATAAATATTTTGAAATTTTGTCTTTGAGGCTGAAGGTAATCTTGGATTACTGGCCGGTTACGATGCTAAACCTATAGGGGCGGATTTGGGTCGTGATAGAAGTAGTTGACAATGAATCTTGAACCGTTTTCATCACTAATAAATATGAAACGATTCAAGACTCAAGGGTTCAATTAACGTCCGATTGAACCCTAACCAAGTTATTATCTTGTATCATTTTTAATCACAAATTTTATTACTCCATTTTAGTTACCTCTCAATTCTTTAATCAATTAAGTCCAAAAGTGAGTTTAAGTCCTCTAATGGAATGGGGGCTCAAACCAAGTGTTGCTTTGGGCATGAAAGAAACATCATACTATTGGTAATGAACCCCCAAAGGGATTAAACCATTAAGCATGATATCTCAATCTCATGCTCAAACAAACAAATAGTTTGAAACAACTTTCAAAACAAAGAAAAAGCTAAGAAATGAGAGAGGTTGCAGAGATGATTAGAGATGAAAACAAATATGAAAAGTCATAAATAAATACTATCAACTCAAATAGGATGGTGGCTAAGACCTAAACCACCAATCCTATGAGGACTATTACACTACAAGCATGCTATAGAAAGCATAAATGAAACTAACTCATAAAAATAGTCCTAAAACAGTCTAAAAAAAGTCCTAAAACATGCTTGAATTAAACTAACAAAAGCTAGAACAATAAGCTAAAACATGGAGCATGTTAAACTAGTAAGCAAGATACAAGGAGGGGAGACTAACCCCTCTAATTTTGGACTTCAAAACATGTTTTTAGCCACTAAAATAACTTTGAAAATCAGTGTTTAAAAGCTCCAAAAAAAAAAAAAAATGAGGAAGAGATGGGAAACACAAGTGTAAAGGCTTAGAGAACAAGGTTTAAAGAAGGGTGATTAACCTCTCTACCTTTAATAGCCTTAAACCACAAGCTTCAGTCCATAAAAATAGTAGAAAAATAGTTCAAAATCAGCAAGAAAAGATAGAAAATAAGTAGTGCAAAGGAGCTAGTAGTTATACTTCTTGAAGAGGAATAACACTTTTGTTCACAAATCAACAAGTTCTCACTCTCAAGGGCTGAAATTTGGACTCAATAATCTCAGTAATGAGAGCTCCAATATTGGTTTAGGAAGTGTTTGAGTAAGGTGTGTGTGTTACAAGATAGAGATAGAGAGAGAATTTCAAGAATTGGAACTTTTGGAATTTTTTTCAACCTTAAACCATGACGGAAGGCTTGGTATATATAGAAAAACAGCCCCTCAGGTTGAAAATATAATGCCTGGAACAGGTGGAGCTTTTAGGAGACAACTGGCCAAAAATATCTGTGTTTTTCACCAGTGGCCGGCAGGCCAAGAGTGTGAATTGTGGTGGCCTACTGGCCACCAATATTAGCTTGCCAGGACTAGAAAATCTGCCTCCAAGGCATATCTCTTTTTTTCGAACTTGGTTTTAGGTCATTCTTAAGTCTAAATTGAAGCCCCAAAAGTCTAATTTCTAATGATGGTAGCCTCATATCTAAATTCTAAGTTTTCAAAGAGATATGCCTATTTTAGTGAAGGTTGCTCATTTCTATCTTAACCGAATTGATGCCTAACTTCAAACGACCATATCTCTCTTACCCGGACTCGGCTTTAGGAGATTCTTGAGTCTAAATTGAAGCCCTAGAAGTCCACTTTCCAATGGTGATGGCCTTACAACTAAAGTCCAAGTGTACAAAGAGATAGGCCTGATTTAGTGAAGGTTGCTTAGTTATCTCTTAATAGTTTGATGCCCAACTTCTTTCCCAACTAGTTTTCTTCCATCTCCTCCAATTTTCTTCAACTCCAAACCTCTAAATAAGATGTTTTTAAATATTTTTCAAAGAGTTCACGTCTCTTCTATTTATTTCCACTTTATCCTTACTCGGTTTACCAAAAAGTGTAATATTTTAAACAAAATGGGAACCTCAAAACATCGTAGAAACATTTTTAAAAATATTTTGAAAGAAAGGGTTTTAAGGTCTGAAATAGTTTTGGTCAAAATAATTTTGGTCCAAAATGGGATGTAAGGTTGGGATTTAAAAGCTTTTCTTGCTGAAGAAATCGAACGTTTGTACAGTGTATCTTTCATCATCAAATGATCAAGGGCGGTAAAAAATGGGGTGTCTACAGTTGCCCTCTTTGACAGAGCTCAAAGTCATGAAATAACGTGAGTGAATGTCAAAACCCGACGACCCATTTTGACAAGGCCGTAAGACTGGGGCAAACAAACAAAATGCAGATGCAATTGGTTGAACCCGAGGGTTGCCTACGTATCCCGTTGCAAGGAATCAAACCAGCGTAGTTCAAGGGCAAGATGCAAATGATACACAATATAATGAAATAATACAAATTATAAGCAATGCAATGTAATAATATAATCAAACCACAAGCAGTGCTAAACCACACAAATACTATAAAGGGATAGAGATGCAAAATCGAACTACATTTTATATAGAAAAGAAGTGGGCACAGCCAAACGACGTCTAATACGGGCTAAGTGTCTACATCATCAATACTGGCCTCAGTGCAACATGGATGCTTACACATAACAGAACCATGTTTCAACATGAAAAGGGTGCGAGCACATGTAAAACTATGTTTTTTGTAGAGTACAAGTAATTGGGTAGGATGATATAAGTGAGGGGTGATCTGTTGAGAAAAGATCGTGATCCTAAATACTGAATGCAACAAAACAAGGTACAATGTAATGGATTCAATGGATGCAGTGAATAAAAGGCGCAGGTCGAACTTCATTTTACCTAGAAAAGGCATGGACACAAAACGAACCACGTCTAACACAGAAAAGGTGTTGACACCCTCAATACTGGCCTCAGCATAGCAAGGGTACTTACATATGACGGAACCATGTTTCAACGAGGGAAAGGTATGAGCACATGCTAAAACTATGCTTAACATGGAAAGGATGCAGGTAATAAAATAGTATGATGTAATGAATACGATGGGAAATGTAGTAGATGAATATGGTGACATACTCCAACCACGCTAGAATCATGAGAGGATGAAAATCAAATTCCAAACATGTCAAAATCACATGAGGAAAGGGACACTCAAACCACACTGAAATCGTAAGAGGAGGTCCTAAAAAAACGCTCAGGGTCGCATTCCACCCGTCCTGACATATATTCCAAACACGCTGAAATCATGTGAGGAAAAGGGAACACTCTAACCACGCTGAAATCGTGAGAAGAGGTCTTGAGAAAATTGCTCAGGGTTGCATTCCACGTGTCCTAAAAAAAATTCCAAACACGTTGAAATCGGGAGAAGAGGTCCTGAGAAAACCGCTTAAGGTCGCGTTTCATGTGTCTTGAGAAAAATCCCAAACATGCTGAAATTGTGTGAGGAAAAGGGAACACTCTAACCACGCTGAAATCGTGAGAAGAGGTCCTGAGAAAACTGCTTAGGGTCGCGTTCCACGCGTCTTGAGGAAAATTCCAAACACGCTAAAGTCGTGTGAGGAAGGGAGCACTCTAACCAAGCTGAAATCGTGAGAAGAGGTCCTGACACAACTGCTCAGGGTTGCGTTCCATACGTCATGAGATAAATTCCAAACACACTGAAATCATGTGAGGAAAGGAGCACTCTAACCACGCTAAAACCGTAAGAAGAGTTCTTGAGAAAATCGCTCAAGGGCGCGTTCCACGCATCCTGAGATAAATTCCAAACACACTGAAATCAAGTGAGGAAAAGAACATTCAAACCACACTGAAATCGTGAGAAGAGGTCTTGAGAAAACAGCTCAGGGTCATGTTCTATGCGTTCTGAGAAAAATTCCAAACACACTGAAATCGTGTGAGGAAGGGAGCACTCTAACCACGCTGAAATCGTGAGAAAATGTCTTAAGAAAAGCCCTAGGGGACAATGATCCTAAACGCTGCTCAACGTAAAAGGATAAATGATACAAGATAACACAAGATGCAAATAAATGCAATAAATGCAATGATATGATACATGTTACAAGTAATGTAGTGTATAACGTTTAGGGAATGCAATAAACAAGCAAAGTAGCACTTTAGAAAGCATCTTATGGGGCGAGTGGCGATGAACTGCTCTACTCTGACAGGGATCTCCCTCTTATATTCTTCGAACTCTTACCTTCAACTCACAGTTCAAAGGCCCTCAAATGCTGACAAGGGGTAACCTCTGCATGTAGAAGCTACAGATGCCGCTTTTCTTCTTGATCATATTCATAACTTTTCCTATTTTCCAACGGGGTGACAGACTAGGTTGGTTTAGTATCCAGAATTGAGGCGCATACACGCTACCTCAACTTATAGGGCTACCATACAGATTTCAAGCTGGGGATACACCCCTGGGTATTTAAACCAGACTTTAGTCTCGGAAATTCTAAACCTTTGTGTTCTAGGCATCGCCATTTGAACTCTAGTTTCCACCTCGCAGTTGGTCTCCTAGGAACTCATTGCAAACACAACTAAGACGCCTCTGATGGGGAATGGTGTTCAGGGAGAGCACTTTAATCGCCATTTTGAATTGAAGCAAGCTTGAGCTTGAGGTAAAGGTACATTCATACTTTGGAGAAATGACAAGGCCTGAGAAGGTGCATCTGGAATGTAATCTCAGAATTTTCTGAAGCTGAAACAAACTCAGATGCTCCAATTTTTCCTTTTTTCTTTTGGTTTGCAGTCTGGAACCTATTGCTCTCTCTTTTGACCTGGGTTGGACCCTGCAGTTTTATGAAAGAAGGAACCCTGTTTTGCACACCACATTGGGAATGACATAGCACTTTGAGCATAAAATAATTTATTTTTGAAATTGAAACCAAGAATGAATTCTTAACCAGGTATTGAGCCTACGACTGACCACAGTCAAAACGACTCAACAAAGGAAAAAATAAAGTAAAACAACCTAAACACATCTACACTCAAAACGACTCAAAACAAGAATCGAGACAAACAAAAACAACAAACACAACACTCGAATATGTTCCAATGGTGAGAGACCTCTCGGTTCATGGGGAGCCTGTTTCTCCAGGTATTGTTTCCCACCCTTTCTCATTTGTGATTCTCGTATCACTTTGGCACTCAATCTCTATTTTCACTGAAAAGCCCTTTCTTTACTTTTTCTCTCAACGCACATCTTTATATTCTTTAATGTCTCATATTTTTTATTCCTTCCCAGGTGTGGTTGATGGATAAGCTGGAAATTGTGGACCTTATGAGGGGGGGTCGAATATTCTGCTCCATTTCTAGTTCGTGCTTCACACTTGGCTCGATACCTCGTTACGTGGAGGATGAGAGAACTTTTGGCCTCTGCTGCTCGCCTCAGCTGTGCCCTTTCTAGCGAGTACGTTGATAACAAGGAAAAGACAGAAAACCTAACTTGACTATGCCCCTAGTTCATCATTTTGACTATTTTTTGTTTTTTGGTTTCTGCTAAAACAATTTTGACCAACATGAGAGTTAGATTAACATACTTGTTCGGCTTTCTGCTTTGAAATCATGTAAGTCAGGTTGTTTGCACTGAAAATTTTCGTTTTTGGGTCCAAGAAATGGTCTAGTTTTGAAAAAATGAAATAATTTTCGAGAAAATCAGTCAACTTCATTAAAAATCCTCAAAAACTATTTGTGCAAATGGCCACTACCTGACCAACAAGGAAGTAACTCTCGAGATGCATAATCTCAGATCTGAACTTGAATTGTCTTGCAGTTGAATCTTCTAACAGAATAGGGCAATCGATTTTGAATAAAGATGAGTACGAAGATGAGCCAATTTGCACATGGATAGGATAGCCTAGTTTGAATAAGGATAAGCCAACCAACATAGATGAGACAAGCAGGCTGAAAATGGTTGGGGCCGAACTTCAAGATGAAGTTGCCTACGTATCCTAAAGATGTGAATCAAGCCGTACGTAGTTCTCGGGGGTTAAGGTGCACTGGGGTATCAACACTCTTCTTTTGCGCTTCAACTTTTGCCAAGGTCGCCCTTTCAGGTTTTCAACCTTGCGAGCTCTCTTTTTTCTTTTCCTCTTTTTCTTTTCTTCTTTTTTCTTTTCTTCTTTTTCTTGGTTTTTATTTCTTCTTTTATTTTTATTTTTATTTTTTTTGCTTTTTCTTGCTTCAACTTTTGCTTGGGTCGCCCTTCTGGGTTTTCGGCCCAGCGAGCCTCTCAAGGATAGAAGTTTAACTTGTCCATGTTAATTGGTTTTGAGATCTTTAAGCCATATGAATCCATAAGAATGGCTGTTGTTTCTAACTAAATAGTCTTGATGATGTAAGAGCCCATCCAATTGGGTTTGCATTTGCCCATAGTGTTATGGATAGGAACTCGATTGTCCTTTCAGCAAGAAATTTTCTTCTCGTAGATTTTGGGATTTGGCTTTCTTTTCAATCTCCATTGGCTTGAGAAATGACCAAGTTTTGAATCTTTGAGCATATTTGACCTTTTTACCCCTAGTTCAATGGTTGTTTCTCATCTACCTATACAAGCTCCTTTGATCACATTTGACCTTCTTGCCCCTAGTTCAAGGGTTATTTCAAATCCGGTCGTGCAAACCTCCTTTGATCACATCTGACCTTCTTGCCCCCAGTTCAAGGGTTATTTGAATTCTGGCCACGCAAGCCTCCTTTGATCACATCTGACCTTCTTGCTCCTAGTGCAAAGGTTGTTTCAAATCCAGCCATGCAAGCCTCATATTGTGGTTGACCGTTGAAAATTCTGAATCAAGGTTCAAGGTTTGCAGGCAAAGGGGTCGAGTCTTGAGGCTGAGAGTGATTCTATGCTATACAATCTCAAGATCAATTCCAGGCATGTCTTTGTAGAACCACGTAAAACATTTTTGAAATTCTTTTAATAAAGTGACTAGTCGCTCATACTCTTCTGAAGACAATGTAGAACCAATCTGGATCAAGCTAGGATCCTTTTCAGTACTCATATTAACAAACATGATCTCATTCATTAGGGGCTTAGCACACCTCTCTTTCTCTCAATCGATCAAATTTTGCAAATCCTGAGGAATTCCTCATTCTTTGTTTTCATTACAGTTTTGGAAACAGTTTTGAAAACTTTGGCCAATGCAATGATTTAAAGGCACAGAGAAGTAAGTGCAAAAGTACTGTCATTTCATTCAGATCTTCTGGTGCAACTGGCTCAATGGTAGAAACAGACTCAAAGAGTGAAAAAGACAAACAAAATAAGACAGTGATGTGATGTTCGAGTTAACACTCCCGAAATCACCTGACTCTAACACAACAAGACTGACTTAATACCCAAGTTTGAAAGTAAAATAAACAACATTTTCAAAGTGCTAAAAGTACGTGCCATCCACCATATCTGGAGTAAAATGAGCGCTATCTGCAGGTGGTTCATCCCCGATCACATAGTCACATTATCCCCTAAGTTCATCGATCCAGTGCCAATAGACTTTGTAGGACCTGGCAGAGTGACGACCTTATTGTCAATCAGGTCTTGAACTTCATGGCGAAGACGAAAACAACCGTCAGTGTCATGGCCAGTTTGTTGATGGAAGGGACAGTACTTAGCAGCATTATACCTGGATGGCAGGGGATCAGGGAGAGGCCGAGGGTCAAGGGGTTTGAGATGGCCTTGTCCTATGAGGATTTGGAGAGCTTTGGATAAGGTCATGTAAAGGGGATTGAAGGTGTGTTTTCTAGTCCTCACAGGGTTGACAGAGGGGTTGACAGGTGTTGACTGGGTTTAATGACCTCTTATGGGTGTAGGATTGGAGCTGAAAGGGGTGTTTATGGTACAACAACCCTTTTCATGGTTTATCCCTAGATTCAAAATTCTCCCAACCTGAGCGACAAAAGTGTCATCCACAGTCTTCGCAACAACTGCAAGCACTTGTTGTTTGTTCAGCCTTTTGACCTTCAACGCCTTAATAGACCACTGAAGCTGTTCATAAGGATCGATACTCGCCCCGGCCTTGTTCTTGCCCCTTGCCTCCATTTTGCCAAGGGATTGGGACGCTATATTGGAGTATAGCCCAGTTGTTGTCGACATGCCATCACCCAGACTTGAGATAACTTATGGTTGGCCATTTTCAATTGCCGCTCGCCCCAAGATTGGGGAGCATTTTGGTGTGAAATTTCTGGCATATGATGTGGTCAATGAGGGAGCCAAGATCCCAAAGTCTAAATCTACCACAATTCTCTGTAAATCTTCAATCGTGTTCATTAGCTCAAAAGTAGTGGGTTCATGGATTTGAGATGATTAGGGTTCAAGTGCATCCATCATACACAAGTCCGTCCTTTCTGAAATGAACACGTCAGACTTAGGTAAATGGGTCGAGGTGATGTATATGTCGGGGTTATAGGTGGATGTCAATGTATGAATTAGGTTGAGATGTGGAGGTAATGGGTTAGGGGTGGCCTGAGGTCCTTTTGGTGGAGCTATGATCTCTTCGTCAATAACATCCTGAATCTTACGACGGAGGCAGATGCAACGGTTTGTATCATGACCATGCTACTGATGATAGAAATAGTATTTAGCGGGTTTATATCTTGGTGGAAGAGGATTTGGGAGGGGTTGTGGTTCTAGGAGCTCTAGGTACCATTTTTCTAGTAGCATTTTCAAGGCTTGGGAGAGACTTATGTAAAGAGGATGGAGGCTGAGTTGAAGTGGTTGGGTTTTGGCTATTGATGGGAATAGTGACAGTGTTTACTTCTGAGCATTTCACAGCTGTGCTACCATTAGAGCTACGAACAACATTCCTCCTCGTAGGTTTATTACCGTCCACAATGATCCATTTCCTGGTGGCATCCTCGATTTGAACCCCAATTTCATGGAGGTCCTTAAAGTTGAATAGCGGGAGGACTATCATTTTCTGTAATAGCCTTTCATGCAAATTTCTAACAATGATATGGACCTGCTCTTTCTCTGGAGGCCTCTTGTCATCATAGCCACCTTTTCCCTTTATCGAATAACAAACTCTGAAAAGCCCTCTTTCAGTTCCTGACTGTCACGACCCAAACCCATCCTTATAGGTTTAGCATCGTAACCAGCCAGTAATCCTGGGATTAGCGATGGCCTCTGAGACAAATTAACATAATATTAGTGTAGACACCCCATTTTTTACCGACCTTAAGACTTAGACGTCATCGATTGAGCGCTTAGTGATGGTGCATGTTATGCTCGTTTAGAGGTTTTGGAGTTTTGGCTGAGGGCCTTGCCTCCGGGCCTCTGAACTCTTTGTGCTTTGGCTCGGTTTGTGGACCAAATCTTGTTTTCTCTTCCCGGACGGAGGGAGAGGTCTTATAGACCATCTCTTTGTGGTCGTAGACTACTTTTCCCATTTGGAAACTAGTTTTCGGTTTTTGGAGCCTTTAGCCACGCGCCTTGTGTTGGGACCGCTTAACGTTCTCCGTTTGGCGTGGTTTTTAAACCACACCTTGTTGCCTCTGCCTAGAGGAACACTGTGGTCCGGGAGACCACTTTTGTGGTTGCATACCACTTTTGGTGCTCGTCAGCTAGTTTTCAGGGCTTTCAGCCTTGTGCTTTGCCTCCCAATCTCTCGTCTTGCATCCGTTTTGGTTTGTTTTTGGTACAAACCTTGTTTTCCTTGTTTGGAAGGTTCTCCTGGCCGACCACTTCTTCCTCTGCTAGCCAGTTTTCTGGTCGGACAACTGGCTTTCTTGGTCTTTGGGACATTTGTTCTGGTCGACCACCACACCACTGCATTGTTTTCATGCCCTGGACTGTCTCCCACCATGGCCGACCAGTTTTTGCTCTTAGAGACCACTTGAAGTGGTCGGCCGACCACTTTATGTAGCAGGCCGACCACTTCAAGTGGTCGGCTGCTTTTTGATACCTTTTTGAACTGGAGGACATTAGGGTCATCCTCCATACACGTGTATGGAGGGATTGCCTTGGTGCTTAGCTTTTCCTAGAAGCTTTGCCTTTCCTCTTCTATAAGAGAAAGGCTCCTCCTCCCTCCTCTAGGTTCAGAAACTTGAGGCTAGAGAGATAGATATAGCTTTGTATCTATATTGCCTTGTTTGCTTCATTTTTGTGTCTTAAAGTGTTGTTTTGTCTTGTTTTTTCAGACAAACACACACTCAAACACCTTCCTTTTTCTACTGAGGTGCTTAGGGCCTGGTTTTGGTGTTCTTGGGTGGCTTTAAGCTTGAAAAACCTGCTAGAGTTGCAATTATAAAGAAGGTCTTCAAGGGTGAGTTTCTAACCCATAAATCCCCCTTTCTTGCTTAAGCTTTTAGCCCATCTTTCATGCTGTTTTAAGATTAACTCTTAACTGATAAAAGTTCTGTTTTTTCATACTTTTGATCTTTGTTTAAGATCACTTTTGTGTTTCGGGTTGTTTACCTGGGGATGGTGTTTTGAGGTCCTAAATAGGAGAGGGTCATCCCCTCTCCTTGTTGTTTTGTTTACTAGCTCCATATGCCTCATGTTTGAGCACCTTTGTTAAGCTTGTGTTGGCTTGTTCTTAGCATTTATTTGTAGTTATTTTGCTGAGGTATACCACTATTTTTGCTTAGTTTGGTCACTCCATGCATGGTTGGTACACTTGTAGTGTAAATCACACAAACTAGCTTTATGTGCTTCATGAAATAGCATGTCATTTTGGCTTGTTTCTTTCCATTTCAGCATGTTTTTGGTGATGTTTTTCCATGTCATGACTCTGTTTTGGTTTGGTTTGGTTGGCCCTTGCATGCTCTATGCACTTGTAGTGCATTTCCATGAATTAGCCTAACATGCATCATGTTGTAACATGTCATTTTAGCATGCTTTTGGCTTAGCTTTGAGAAGACTTTGTTCATGTTTTAGCATGTTTAAGGTCTGATTTTAGTTGTTTTAGTCATGCATGACTTGCTTTGTATAGCTATGGTTCAACCTAGCTTGTTAACTTTGTGTGTTGAGTCCTCTAGCATGCATTACTTTGGCCTATTTGAATGATTTAGCATCATTTATTATGTGATTTCAGTCCATGTTTTATGGCCATACATTCACATTTGTCATTTATTTAATGCGTTGGAGGGTTGGCCCTTTTATGCCTTAACATGAACCATTGCCTATGCCTTCGTGCCATAGCTTGCGAGCCATCATTTCAGTGTGTTTTTAGGGTTATTATACCATGATATAACTGTCACGACCCAAACCCGCCCCAATGGGTTTAGCACCGTAACCGGCCAGTAATCCGAGATTACCGAAGGTCTACTTAATAGTAATAACAGTAATACAAAGTACAGGGGTTGGCGGAAGCCAAAATAGTAAGAAAAGATGTCCAATGAGCTGTGATAGTCTGTATGCAAAATGACTTTTCATTCATAAGCACATTCATAACAGAACAGTCTATACATACATGTACAATCATCCAGGACAGGGACCTAATCTCTATCATCACAGTGCAGTACCAGTTTATACAGTATTACAAAATCGGTATAGAGACAGATGGGGAAAAATTAAAACACCCAAAAAGCCATAGCTTGATAGGCTTGGAACCTCGCAGTGAGGCATAGTGGTTGGCTTTGACAAAAGGGAGTCTAACCCACGCTCCTAGCTCCGGTCTGGTGCTTGAACACCTATATATATATATATATATATGTAAACATAGAGCTAAAGCCCAGTGAATAACATAATCTGTAAAGAGGTTAAGAATGAATGTCCTTATAGTAACGAAAACAGTTCATTGAATCAGTATATCAGTCATTTAGTCATAACAGTCATATGTGGTACATCCATTAGCAGAATAGTACATTATACAGTAGGTCTTAAAAGACTGAACAGTTAATGATGGCCATCGTAACAGTAAATAGAAGTTCCAAGATAGGAATTGACAGAGATCTCTGTAACAGTAGCAATAACAGTAACAGTAGTTGCTAAGGATGCCACAATACAGTTCAGAATAGAGGACAAACATCATTTAGTTAACAGTAAATAGTTCAGAAAACAGTTTAGTTGATCATTCATAAAATATTCATTTTTGAACGTATCTTTACAACATTGTTACTTACAGAGTTCTGGGCTACAGATAAGCTAGTACGCGTCTCCGGATGCCAACCCTACACAGTTGCAGAATGAACACACACTAAGCTACATAGTTGGGAAAATAATAACTTAATCCCTAGTTTGCCTCACTGTGGTTTTACATCAATATCCTCATTAAGATGTCTTAAACTAGGCCTAAGAATGCCTAGGATGAAATTAGGATACAAAGATGCCCTTTAAAAATATTTTCAGAAAACAGAAGTCCCGTTCGAGCGTGGGTTTACCCGCTCGAGCGTACAGGCAAACAAAATACTCCGCTTAAGGGCGAGTTACCCCACTCGAGCGGACTGTAAAACATGTCAAAAGTACTGGATGTGTGAAAATCACGTTTGATTGGGCACTCGATACCCGCTCGAGCATGTGACACAAGTCCTCGCTCGAGCGTCCAATACCCCGCTCGAGCGGACTGTAAAACAGTGTAAAGTACTGGATGCATGAATTTCACGCTCGAGCGCCAGTCACTCCGCTTGAGCGTGAGTCCAAAATCTGGAATTTCCAGATGGGTTTAGCACCGTAACTGGCCAGTAATCCGAGATTACCGAAGGCCTACTTAACAGTAATAACAGTAATACAGAGTATAGGGGCTGGCGGAAGCCAAAACAGTAAGAAAAGATGTCCAATGAGCTATGACAGTCTGTATGCAAAAAGACTTTTCATTCATATGCCCATTCATAACAGAACAGCCTATACATACATGTACAATCATCCAGGACAGGGACCTAATCCCTATCATCACAGTGCAGTACTAGTCTATACAGTATTACAAAACCGGTATAGAGACAGATGGGGGAAAATTAAAACACCCCAAAAGCCGTAGCTTGATAGGCTCGGAACCTCGCAGTGAGGCATAGTGGTTGGCTTTGACAAAAGGGAGTCTAACCCACTAGGGATTAAGTTATTATTTTCCCAACTGTGTAGCTTAGTGTGTGTTCATTCTGCAACTGTGTAAGGTTGGCATCCGGAGACGCGTACTAGCTTATCTGTAGCCCAGAACTCTGTAAGTAACAATGTTGTAAAGATATGTTTGAAAATGAATATTTTCTGAATGATCAACTGAACTGTTTTCTGAACTGTTTACTGTTAACTGAATGAATGTTTGTCTTCTATTCTGAACTGTATTATGGCATCCTTAGCAACTACTGTTATTGTTTCTACTACTGTTATAGAGATCTCTGTCAGTTCCTATCTTGGAACTTCTGTTTACTGTTACGATGGCCATTATTGACTGTTCGGTCTTTTAAGACCTACTGTTTACTGTACTGTTCTACTAATGGATGTACCACATATGACTGTTATGACTGATATACTGATTCAATGAACTATTTTTGTTATTGTAAGGACATTCATTCTTAACCTCTTTACACATTATGTTATTTACTAGGCTTTAGCTCACTGTTTATATATATATATATATATGTAGGTGTTCAGGCACCAGACCGGAGCTAGGAGCATGGGTTAGACTCCCTTTTGTCAAAGCCAACCACTGTGCCTCACTGCGACGTTCCGAGCTTGTCAAGCTACGGCTTTTGGGGTGTTTTAATTTTCCCCCATCTGTCTTTATACCGGTTTTGTAATACTGTATAGACTGGTACTGCACTGTGATGATAGGGATTAGGTCCCTGTCCTGGATGATTGCACATGTATGTATAGACTGTTCTGTTATGAATGTGCATATGAATGAAAAGTCTTTTTGCATACAGACTGTCATAGCTCATTGGACATCTTTTCTTACTGTTTTGGCTTTCGCCAGCCCCTGTACCTTGTATTACTGTTATTACTATTAAGTAGGCCTTCGGTAATCTCAGATTACTGGTCGGTTACGGTGCTAAACCCATAGGGGCGGGTTTGGGTTGCGACAAAGTGGTATCAGAGCGTTATTAAATCACGAGTTATACCACACACACGTGTCCAAATGAGCTATAGGATGTCCCAGAAAAGTGATTAGGGCATTATATGAGCATGATAAGTGTGTATGGCTAAGACATGAATATAACTGTTGATGTGATAATCTGTCTAAGTATGCAACTGCCTATGTTTATAATTGTTATAACTGCCTATAGTGAGATGGACAACGCAAGAAATGTTGATGAAACTGAATCCTCTAAGGCAAGAATGGTAAGGTTGGAGAGAATGGTAGAACTACTAACTGAAAGACTAGGGCAACAATAGAACCAACAGCCCCCACCTCCTCCAGTACAACCAGAGCCACCTATGAATGATGATATCATAGCTCTGACACAGAAATTTAGTAAGATAAAACCGTCATCCTTTTAGGGCGGCCTCAAACCACTAAAAGCTGAAGGTTGGGTTCTTGAGACTGAAAAGTTATTTGAAGTTTTCCATGTTCTGAAGCACACAAAGTGCTACTGGCCACCTTTACTTTGCAAGAAGAAGCTAGAAGGTGGTGGATGCTTATCCGTGATGTCAACACTGTTATGACTTGGGCTCAATTCAAAGAAGCCTTCTTCGAAAAGTACTTCCCTCAATGTATCAGGGACAGAAAGGTGACCGAGTTCAAACAACTGAAACAAGGCGCCATGTCCGTAGGAGAGTATGAAACAAAGTTCACCGAAGTTGCTAGATATGCACCACACATGGTGGACACCGACTACAAGAAGGCCAGGAAGTTTGAAGGTGGCCTCAATGTAGAAATACTGGACAGAATCAATGTGCTAAAGTTACTGAAATATGTGGATGTTCTTGACCAAGCCATTATGGCCGAAGCAAATATCGAAGCTTTGAAGCAGATTGAAACACCCGCAACTGAGTGGCGCGGGAAGAAACGGGGTTTTAAATTCAAGAAAGGCAGAAACAATTCATCGAATAAGAAGCAGAATATGGGGTCAACAAGCAATTCCAGTCAGGGAGGTGGTTCCATACGACCCTGTTCTGAATGTGGTAAGAAACAAAAAGGGGTCTGTTATAAATTATTTGGTGCTTGTTACAGGTGTGGCAAGGTGGGCCACATGGTCAAAGATTGCCCTTCCACTCCTCAGGGCAATAGTAAAGCTGCACCAAGTGCAGCAGCATCAACTGCTCCACCAAAACCCAACCCCAAAGCTACTGGGAAAGAGCCTATGAGGCAAGGCTGAGTGTTCGCACTCGTACCGGGAGATGTGCAGAATACCGAAACCGTTGTGTCAGGTATCTTCTCAATTTGTACTCAAAATGCATATGTTTTGATTGATTCGGGGTCTACACATTCATATGTATCGCATGTTTTTTCGTGAAAATTGAATAGACCATTGGAACCCATGAATTACTTGTTAGTTGTATCTTCACCTATTGGGGGATCTGTGACTTGTGCTTATATGTACCCTGCATGTGAAATTATTGTTGGAGATATGCATCTGTATATTGATTTACTACCTCTGAACATTGATTATTTTGACGTGATATTGGGAATGGACTAGTTAACAAAATATCATGCTACTATAGACTGTGTGAAAAAACAAGTTATTTTTCGTCCACCCGGACTGCCTGAATTTGTGTTTAACGTAGTAGGAGTAGTACCTCCCCCATATCTGATTTCATCCATGAAAGCTCTCAAACTGATTAGAAAGGGGTGTAAAGGGTATCTATGTTCTGTATTGACTGTACCTACTGATGATAATACTGATGTGAACAATATTCCTATAGTCAAAGAATTTTCAGATGTTTTTCCAGATGATCTGCCAGGGGATTTGATTAACAGGGAGATTGAATTCACCATTGATATGATTCTAGGTACACAGCCCGTATCTAAAGCTCCTTACAGAATGGCACCAACTGAATTGAAAGAGTTGAAAGTTCAGCTGCAAGAATTGTTAGATAAGAAGTTCATCAGGCCCAGTACTTCACCGTGGGGCGCACCTATCTTGTTTGTGAAAAAGAAAGACGGCTCACTGAGACTTTGTATTGACTACCGTGAATTGAACAAGGTACCTGTGAAAAATAAATATCCATTGCCGTGTATTGATGACTTATTTGATCTGTTACAGGGTGCTCAAGTGTTCTCTAAGATTGATCTCACATCTGGATATCATTAGCTGAAAGTTAAACCAGAGGACATTGACAAAACTGATTTTCGAACGAGGTACGGATATTACGAATTCCTAGTTATGCCTTTCGGAGTTACCAATGCACCTGCTACATTTATGAACCTTATGAACATAATTTTTAAACCATTCCTCGATGACTTTATTGTTGTATTTATAGACGACATTCTGATTTATTCTAAAAGTAGAGAAGAACATGAACATCATCTGAGACTTGCCTTACAAACCCTAAGAGAACAGAAACTGTATGCGAAATTGAGTAAATGTGAATTTTGGCTTGATCATGTTATGTTTTTGGGACATGTTATTAGTAGAGATGGCATTTTAGTTGACCCACAGAAAGTTGAAGCCGTGGTGAATTGACCTAGACCAGCAAATGTTACAGAAGTCCGAAGCTTTTTGGGGTTAGCCAGGTATTACAGAAGATTTGTCAAAGACTTCTCCAAAATTGCCTTACCACTGACACAGTTGACTCAGAAGGGGATATCATTTGATTGGACTGACCAAAGAGAATCAGCATTCCAAGAGTTGAAAACTCGACTTGTGACTGCACCGGTTCTTACCCTACCTTCAGGTACGGATGGTTTTACCATTTTTAGTGATACTTCTCATAAGGGTTTGGGATGTGTTTTAATGGAGAATGGGAGAGTTATTGCCTATGCTTCCCGACAACTGAGACCGCATAAAAAGAACTACCCGACCCATGATTTAGAACTTGCTGCAGTAGTGTTTGCACTGAAAATCTGGCGTTACTACCTTTATGGGGCGATATGTGAGGTGCATACAGACCACAAGAGTTTGAAATACTTCTTTACACAGAAAGAACTAAATATGAGGCAGCGGAGATGGTTAGAACTGATAAAAGATTATGATCTACAGATTTTGTATCATCCGGGGAAAGCTAACACCGTTGCCGATGCACTGAGTCGGAAATCAATTGGAAACTTAGTCTGTTTACTCACCGGACTGAAAGAGTTGCTTTGTGACCTTGAAAAATCTGAAATTAAAATTGTTTTGCAAGAACAAGGTGGAACAATAGCTGCTATTTCTGCTCAACCGGCACTGATTGAAGAAATTAAAGAGAAACAGCAACAAGATGACTTCTTGAAGAAGATCATCTAAGAACGAGAATCCAAACCGAGGCCGGATTTCAAATTTGAGAATAATGTGTTGAAATTCCAGGGAGGACTATGTGTACCGAATGATTCTGAACTGAAAAGAAGAGTTCTGCAAGAGGGCCACAATTCGAAACTGTCTATTCATCCAGGGAATACGAAAATGTACCAAGACTTGAAATTGAATTTCTGGTGGTCGGGAATGAAGAAAGAAATTGCTGATTTTGTATCAAAATGTCTTCATTGCCAACAAGTCAAAGCGAAACATCAACGACCCGCAGGCTTACTGCAACCCTTACCCATACCGGAGTGGAAATGGGAACATATCACCATGGATTTTATTATTGGATTGCCTCGCTCTGGTAAAGGTATGGATTGCATTTGGGTTATTGTTGATAGACTGACTAAATCTGCTCATTTCTTACCTGTCAAAACAATTTATAATGCGGACAAATTGGCTGTAATCTATATTGATGAGATTGTTAGATTGCATGGAGTGCATGTGTCCATTGTTTCTAATAGGGACTCGAAGTTTACATCTAGATTTTGGCAAAGCTTACAGACAACATTGGGTACTGAACTGAGACTGAGTAGTACATACCATCCTCAGACAGATGGCCAGTCAGAGAGAACCATCCAAACTCTAGAGGATTTACTGCGGATGTGTGTTCTTGATTTACAGGGAAATTGGGAAAGTCATCTACCCTTAGCTGAATTTGCCTACAACAACAGCTTCCATTCAAGTATTGGTATGGCGCCTTTCGAGGCTTTATATGGCAGGAAATGTCGATCTCCTATTTGCTGGACAGAAGTTGGAGATGGGCCTTTGCTTGGGCTCAAGATTGTGTATGAAACTACAGAAAAAGTAAAACTGATCCAACAGAGACTGAAAACCACATAGAGCCGACAGAAAAGTTATACGGATGTCCGAAGACGAGACAGAGAATATGAAGTAGGTGATCACGTTTTTGTAAAAGTGACACCGATGAAAGGCCAGACTCGTTTTGGAGTCAAGGGTAAGCTAGCACCGAGATATGTCGGACCGTATGAGATTATTGAGAAAATCAATCCGGTGGCGTATTAAGTAGCACTTCCTCCTGAAATGGAGCATATGCACAACGTGTTCCATATTTCAATGTTAAGGGAATACCTTCGGGATCCCTTCCATGTGATTGAGCCTACCCGTGTAGTGCTAAG
Source organism: Camellia sinensis (assembly GCF_004153795.1). NCBI lineage: Eukaryota > Viridiplantae > Streptophyta > Magnoliopsida > Ericales > Theaceae > Camellia > Camellia sinensis. Next base: position 496,312 of record NW_021028919.1, read on the forward strand.
TGATGACTACACTTATAAAGAACGGCCTATACAGATTGTGAACAGACGGATCAAGAAGTTAAGGAATAAAGAGATTTCGTTAGTGAAAGTCGACTGGCAAAACCATGGTGGCGTGTATGCCACTTGGGAAAGGGAAGATGATATGATGAAGAGATATCCTGAATTGTTTCCACTGAATCCTGTTTTCTTCCAGAATGAAGGTAATTCGAGTTTGGAAGACCAAACTCTTTATAAGGAGGGGAGACTGTGACAACCCTTACTACTGATTAGTGCTAATCTATGATTAGGCATGTTAACTGACTGACTGACTGAATTACTAAACTGATTGATTGTCTGTATCTGTTTAAGTGCATTTCTATCTGTTCAACTGTCAAATTATCTGTTCATGTTTTATGTTTTAAACTGCAAATTGAAGGCCTTATCGGCAGCCAAATCTGAAATTGATTAGTGATATGTGTTAATCATAATTTATGTGATTTTATGGCATATTTATTTGAAATGTGATTTGGTATGATTAAATAGATTAAAATAAGTTAAATTACACAAGTTGCATTATTTACAACTTTGCCACTTAGTGGCCCACTTCATACCATATGCTGAGACTTGAATTATACATTGTTTAGCATCATTTCCTTAGCCATTCCTTGAGTCCTTAGCCGACTAGAGATAGAGAGAGTGAGGAAACTTGAGTTCAACAATTTTAGCTTGGTGATTTGAGGAAATTGAAGGTTGATTGCATGTTTGGACTCCTACACCTAGAATTGGAGACTTAAGGTAGAGATTATACCTTCTTGTTCATGTATTCAAGTTATATGTTGCATGGTTTATGGAAGCCTAGAGATTAAGGTCATGAATTAGCTTAATTTGTTGAATCAAAGCTTAATCTTTGCATGCATGGGCATATTCTTGCATTTTGAAGTTGTTCTTCACAAATTTGCCATATGCATGTTCATATTTTGAGTATAGTTCATGATTTTACCATGTTTTTGGAAGAATTAGCTCATTAGAGCATGTAATTGAAGCTTTGAATTGGTTTAAACTCATGCATGTCATGTTTGAGTTATGTTCTTGGAAATTGGTTTGAAACTGAGTTTAATTGAACTACTTTTGGGCTTTGATTTCTCAAATTGATCTTTGAAACATGTTATATTATGAGTTTTGAAGTGTTTTCTAGAAAATTAGCCCAAAAGGATCGAATTTGGTACATTGAAGCAATTTGGTACATTATGTACCAAATTTGATACATTGAAGCAATTTGGCCACTGTTTTCGGTACATTATGTCAATTTGGTACATTATGTACCAAAACAGTGGCCAAATTGCTTCAATGTACCAAACAGTGGCCAACTCATGCATGTCATGCATGTTTGTATGTGTTTTCGGTGCTTTCATTTTAGCATTATGGCCACTGTTTTGGCATGACTGAGGTCTGTCCATTTCGGTTTAAGTCCATCAAGTATATGGTTTGCATGTTGTTGCATGGTTGGTGCATTGCACATTGTTGCCCTTATTGCATTGCATTGTGCATGCATGCATTACATGGTGTTTAGAACCTTATGATTGCCTTGCATTGAGTATGCCATGTAGTTCATCGCATTGTGTATGCTTATGTTTCATTGCATTATGCATGGCCCTAACATTGCTAATTTGTCCTTGTAGCATTGCATTGTGCATGCATGTGTTAGCATTGTTATCATTAGCTTTGTTAAGTTAATCATATCACATTGCATCGGGTATGCCATGTAGTTGCATTACATGTTTGCCATACTTTTGTTGCATCGTGTTTGGAATAGGTGTTGGTCCAAACACGGGAAAAGAGGGACGTTTCATACTTAAAGTGATGAAACGTGCCTTAATTCCCGGTCCCGGTCACCAACGCTCTTGATCATACATGATAGAGTTTTAGGCTTTATGTGTTTACTTGTGCATTCATTTCATATTGAATTGTGCAACTTCGCCTTTCGGCCATCATGCATTAAAATGCGCAATTGGTTGAGAACCTACACTCTCTTGAGTTCATGACATGATAGGGAGGGGTGATTGTGCACACATATCTTGCAAATACATTGCCATGCCCTTTCTTGCTCTCTATTGCAACAAATTACAGTTCAGCAGCAACAACTGGCCGGCCAGCCAGAAAAACTAGCTGACCGACCACTTTTCTGGTTTTTCAACAACCAAAAATGGTTGGCAGGTGTCTAGAGAGACCAAAAGTGGTCGTCTACCCTCCCACAAGACTCTCAAGGTGAAGTTTCAGCTTTCTGGAGCTTGATGCAAGTTTCTGAGGACAAATGAAAACAAATGCAAATCGGGGCACCGCATTAGATTTCCAAACGAGGCGACCGGGCTTGCATGCATTCCTCTCCCTCTGAGGCTCCTGATTTACTACTTTATTTAGCTAATGTGTTTAGCTAGTTTACGCTTTGGTTTGTACTCTTAATAGTTAATGCGTTAGCTATTCAATTCGTTCTGTAATAATTAGTTAACTAGGATTAGTTAATTAATTTGTGATGTAATAATTAGTTTAATTAGCTTAGATTAGCTAGTTAGCTTCTTATTCGGTCTCTTCCTCGAGAGGGCCAAGTGTTGTAATAAGCGTGTGTGTGTGTGATGCATGCCTTCTAACCCCCATTTCTTTCTCTCTTTTACTTAACCGGTTACGATGGTTAGTTTTAGGGCATATTTCATTAAGCATACCTTATGCTCGCATGCGTGCATCCATTCATCTGTCTTGTATGCACCAGGCTCGGCGCATCATACTAATTGCATTGTATTTCAATTCCAATTTGAATACATGTACCAAGTTGCATTTCACATGACATGATTAGAATAACCGAGCCTATTTTAATTGCATTTTCGCATGTGTTGCATTAACCATCTTAACATGAACTAGGATCATGCATGATTTCTAACTAGTTCTTTGTTTTGGCTCGGAGTACACTGTGAGTGTTTACGCTTTAGCATACTGCATGTGTGTTATGTTGCCATCTTAGCATGTTTGCCATGAGGCTAATTGCTTATGTGATTAATTGCCTGAATGCAGGTGGGTGAAGGTTGGATTACTTGAATTGGAACAATTCATTGAAATCCGCATTTTAGCCTACGTACGAGTAGCAAACTTCAAACCATTTTCTAAACAAACGGATATGCGATGCTTCGTTCCAAATTACGCGATCTAGTCTATACTTGTTTGCTGTGCTCATCACGTAGTAAAGCTAGCTAATTAATCGGGATAAGAGCATATGTGTTTTCAAAAACAAGATATCATGCTTAGTACAAGCCAATCTTTGATCGAGTGAGTGGGGGTGCTCATTAAATGACCTTCCCTAATCGTACCCAAGTTCCTGAGCCGAGACAACTTTGGTGATGACGGATACGTGGCCTTAGGCACGAGTCAGGGTTTCCTAAATTCTCCCAAAATAAAATATTTAGGTGGCGACTCTGTATCTGGCAAAGAGTCCATGTTTGACACTTCTTTATTAAAAATTAGTTTTCCAAAATGATTTACCAGATTTGGACTCTTTGGTGATTTATCGGTCTCCCATCGCACATTGTGAAATTAAACTCAAAACCGTGACATTTGAGTCCGAACTGTGGTAAGCCCAAATGAACGAAACGGGATCTTCTCGGGACGCTCGGGGCACGTCCACAGTTTCTAGCGACTCTGCTGGGGAGTTAGAGAACTTGACTCGAACTCATGATATCTTGTTTTGTTTACACTTATGTGTCTCTTTGCATTGCATTTGCATTGGTGCGCCTAGGACACCGTGTTTGCCGTATGCTATTCCTGAACGGTTTGCCGGAGGCTCACTTTGAGAAGCGTGCCACAAGGCTGATCGGTTGTGGGCTCTACCATGACGGGAACACAAACCTCAGTTTTTACTGAGGCACCCTTTTTGACCATTCGACCTAGTGCATATCGGAATCCATAGTGACTATTCCAAACTAGGACAGGTTGCTTACTCGATTGTAGGTTGCTTGAAACCGCTGGATGCGTAGTGAAACCCTAGCTCTTGACAAAATAGGACAGGGAAACCCTATCTCAACATAGGGGTGTTTTGGCTCTCACTTGCTTGCTATTTGCCGTCAGAGTGTGTCTCTACAAGATTGCGTGTATCAATTTACAAGTCTGGGTATCAGGCCTGCTGTAATACCCCTGTTCCGTAATATGTTAATTGGTCCTTAACATGATGTGATTATGTATTTTGATATGATTTTGTGTTCCATTATGTGAAAATATGTGGTTTTGAAGTTTTATCTGTTCACCGTAAGAATATCTGTTGAATAATCTGCTTTGGGAATTAAATTAAGGGCCCTATCGGCCACAGAACCCAAAATTGACTACGCCTTTGTGATTGGCATAAATTTTAGAGCCTACGGTGAAATTTAATTGAAAATTGATTCGAGTCAGATTAAATTGATTTAATTAATGGTTTAGTGCCCAATTATTTGATATTTATATTTTTGGCTAGGGGGACTTATTTTAAATGGGCATTCTACACTCAATTCCTTTTTTATATTCATTTGGGCTGATTTCAACTCTAAGATAAGAGAAGGGAGGGTCGGCTATAGAAGGAAAAAGGGGAGAGTTGTACAATTTTGGTTCAAGACTTGAATCTCTTGAAGATCTAGCTCAAGATTTGGCTAGAGCTTGAGTGTTGAAGCTCTTAGGTAAGTGAATTCATGGACTCTTGTTTTTAAATTGTAAGTTCAAAGTTGAAAAATGTTAAAGAACATGAATTGAGTTGGTTTTGTTAAATTTGAAGTCTTAGAACACATGCATGTAGGAAATTGTTATGAATTTCCATATTTGAACACAATGTGTGTGTAATTGCTTTGAATGTTGCATGTTTGAGCTCAAAGGGGTATGGTCCATGTAAATTTGTAGTTGAAGCTCATGCATAATCACCATTGGTATCATCTAAGTTGAGAATGGGAGCTAGACATCACATGCATGTACAACCTATGAAGATGAGAGCTTTGAATACATGACGGTGTATGCTAGAATTGAGTTTGGTGTCAATTTGAGCCATGCATGTGTTAAATCGTTGAAATTGAGCTCCATGAAGATGTGTTTTGGTGTTTATACCATGTTAGTGCAAGTATATGTGAAATTGGAGCCATTAAAAAGCATGAAATGATGGTGTGAATGTTGAAGGGAGCTCAAGAACTCAATCTGGAAAACCCAGATTTTTGATGTCCGCTCGAGCGGGAAAATTGTGCTCCCAGCACTTTTTGCAGAATTGGACTTCTGTTCGAGCTCTCTACTCCACGCTCGAGCGTATTTTTTATGCAACCAGTACTTGTGCAGGCCTTAAGGGTCCGCTCGAGCGGGTAAGTTGATGCTCGAGCGGGGACCCGGTTCTTTGAAATTTTGTATGCTCGTTCTGTGTTTTGTTTTCTGTTCTCTTTCACTTGTAAGCACTCTTAGGCATATGTTAAGCATTGTAAATGAGTTAATGAGATAAGAATAAAGCCTAAAGAGGAATATGTGAATCAAAGAACGGATTGAACTGTTAGTGACCCTTTTGTGTTCATGAAATGTGTAGGGTCAAGCTCCAGGGCAAATCCACAAGCCGATCACTGTGAGTAATATCGATATTTGAATGATTGTGAATGTCCAATTATTATTCCCTTATAAGCTTTATGAGTTGCTAATTGGGATTGTGGACAAAAGTCTGACAGGAATAAACATAAATGGACCAAAGGTCGTTTCGATAAACATAAATGGACCAAAGGTCGTTTCGATAAACATAAATGGACCGAAGGTCGTTTTGATAAAAATGAACGGACCGAAGGTCGTTTTGACCTATACGAATGGACCGAAGGTCGTTTTGACATATATGAACGCACCGAAGGTCGTTTTGACAGAAATGAATGGACTGAAGGTCGTTTTGACATATATGAATGGACCTAAGGTCGTTTTGGCGTGAATGAGTGGGCCGAAGGCCATTTTGACACGAATGTATGGGCCGAAGGCTGTTTTGACAGATATGAATGGGCCGAAGGCCGTTTTGGCAGAAATGAATGGGCCGAAGGCCGTTTTGACATGAATGGAAGTCTGAATGGGCCAAAGGCCAGAATGTTTGTTATGTAACTTCTGTATTTGATTTGATATTATTCACTGGGCTTTCGCTCACGCTCATTCATGTGTTTGTAGGTAAGCCAAGAGAAGTCCAGACCCAGCCTCAGTGAAGTCTGTATGGAACAACTGAGGTTTTGAGAGAGTCAGCCCTTGTGTCTCACGCACGAGACCCGCCTTCGCCCTTTTGTTATGTATTTACATTTTGTCAGGTTGGCGAAGTTTTGAGTACGTCTGTATGTAGTTTTGCTTGGCTGACTTAGATTTGAATGATCCTGTCTGTACAGTACTTATGTTACCACACTTTCAGTTGTGAGTTATTAATATATGTATGTCTGGAATGTTATGATGTGCATATAAGCACGGCTCTATGGACAAAGTTTTAAAATTGCTTTCGTTTGGCCCCTTTCACTCTGATGAGTTTGTCTTATTTGGTTTGAGGCCGTAGGTAATCTCGTGATTACTGGCCGGTTATGGTCTTAACCCAGAGGGGCGGGTTCGGGTTGTGACACCTGCGGGCATCAATATTTGGAGAATCAGTTTTACCTGAGGGTATCAGATTCAGTTTTGGGGCAGCAATTTGGGGCACAGTGATCAGAGTTAAGGACAGTGTGTTCAGCTTACAGATACCGACTATGTGTTGTCAACTGTGTGTTGTCAGGCCAATTGTGTGTTGTCTTTAATTTATTCCGCTCATAACATAGCACACTGCGCGTTTTGGTTGTTTATTTCCTTATTATGCTTTATTTATCTTTTTGCAAGGTAGTTTAGCACAATTGCATCCGACCAGGCAGATATTCCCGAGCACTTTGGGTTAAAGGCTGAAGACTCAATCGATCCAGGGATCTGATAGACGGACAAGCAGTGTTTCTTTCTTTACCCCCGGTTACTAGACAGAGGTCAAAAAGCCGCAGTGTATCAGTATAGAGGTCGCTAGATCAGTGGTCCTTGAATAGTCAGGCTGAGGTCTCAGTTTCTATTGCAGAAGCAGATATACCGGTTATTCAGTTAGATCAGCACAATATGGCAGGTCTAGAAGAGATGATGCGTCAGCTCCAGGAAAGTATGAAAACCATGCAGCAGGATGTTGCCCGTCAGAAAGAATTTGCTACACGCCAGGCTGAGGTTATGGCGCAACAGACAGAGGCAATTACCAGGCTACAGCAGCAGATTGGAGCATCTGCTTCACATCAAGCTCCTCCCCCACCAAGAGTTTCAATACTCGGGAAGACAGCTAATGTCCAGGAAGATATGAACATCCCCACAGGGCCGGCTCCGCCCCCAATCCTACCTCAACTATCCAAAACGCCCACTAACCTAGTGGATTCCCCGTTTGAGTTTGAAGTGGATCCAACAGCGCTAAAAGTGAGAAAGCTTGAAAAGCTTTTCAAAAAGTCTCAAGGCGTGAAATCCATTCCGGATATTGAGGATGGATACACTGACTCAGCCGTGACTCTGCCGGACCGATTTAAAATGCCACATATTGACCGTTTTGATGGGTTTGGGGATCCTATGGTACACCTGCGGCTGTTTTCAGACATCTTAAGGCCTATGGGACTCTCCAGATTGCAGAAGCTTTCTCTGTTTGGCCGGACCCTGTCGGGTGTAGCGGCTATTTGGTACGCAAAATTGGAGGACTCCGTTAAGAGGAATTGGGAAGAGATGGCTGAGGCCTTCATAGCTCAATACTCCTATAACACGCAAACCGAGGTCACAACTCGTGATCTCGAGACAACCAGGCAAGAACCAAAGGAGAGCTTCTCTGACTTCGTAACCCGTTGGAGGGTCAAAGCCTCGATGATGACCATCAGGTCTGTGAACAAAGACCAGATACGGATGGTTGTGCACAACCTCCAGCCCAAGCTCATGCAAAAGATGATCGTTCTCCCTCTCCCTACCTTTGTAGATCTACATGAGATTGGGGTGAAAATAGAGGACGCCATGAAACAAGGCCTCATTGATAATGAGAGAGAGCAGCCCAAGAGGTCATTCAACTGCGGTACGAATGCAGGCACAAGCAGTGCTGCAGCTGGCAGAACTTCAGATGTCGAAATGGTCACCACCACTACTCTAAAAGCCCTCACAGCTACCCCATTCACTGGTGCGTCCTGTAGTAGCTCACAAATAGCTAGATATGCGCTCAGAGGCCAAAGAACCTTCACCTCACTATACATGCCCCTATCCAAATCTTTGGGGGTTTTGATCAAGAAAGGGCACTTGAAGCCCCTAGAGCCGCGGCCCTTGCCAGAAAAACTTTCTCCCTCCCATAACCCAGCTAAGTACTGTGCTAATCACCAACAGCATGGTCACGACACTGTCCAGTGCTTTAGACTGCGTCACGATATCCAAGATCTCGTTGACAATAAGGTGATCGCACCACCAGAAAAACCAAACGTCATAACCAACCCACTCCCACCACATAACCAAGCTCCACCTCCCAAACACATTAACCTAATCCAAACTGGGGTTGTGTCATACGACCCCAGCATATATATCATCTTTTCTCACCTACCCAAGCCGAAGGTGTTCATTCTAGAAAGCACAGATTTGTGCATACTGGACATCTCCCAAACCCAACCTAAGCCGGTGGTGGTGACTATCGAAGATAGAACCTGGATGATTGCAGAAACAGATAGAAATGATTATTCAAGGCCTGAGGGGTCTGCGAGATATGTGTACGACCCGAGCGGTTACATCACACCAACAAGTCAACCTATGCCAAGGGTGGACTTCCCAGTAGGGACAGAGATCAGTGTCGTATAGAAGGATGGACCTAATCAAGGGCAAGACGACTTGGCAGAACTAGAGGAGGACATTAAAAATCTGCAATTCTGTGAAGAACAGGATACAGGGGACGTGACTGTCAACTGGTTCGATCTAAAAGGGTCAGCAGAAGCTACCGGGTGGCTCAGTGACGAGCTGGATGCTATTGAACAACTTCAGCCAGACCAGGGGCAATCAAGGGTTGGAATATCATCAATAATGGCTGGAATGGCCAGGAATCAGGAGCAACCGCCGGAGAGCACCGGTGTTAAGAATTTTGCTTAGGATCAGAACAGTTTGAGTACAGAGGATATTGAGCAACAGGCCGCGCCGAAACAGTTTGAACGGGAAAAGATCGAAGATCTGGAAAGGGTTAGGAAGACCAAAGTCCCTGTGGGGACTGAATGTGCTGTGAGCACGAGAGCTGAATGTGCTGTGGGCATAGGAACAGTTGTAACAGAACCAGATAATTGCTTGTCGATGGCTGATGGGATGTGGTGGGAAGATGATGACCTATGTCTTGCCCACACAGACGAGGATTGGGGGAACAACCGACCAGATGATACCTGGTATATTGGAGAAGTTGACCACATGACTAGAAGTGGGCGGTATTTCAAGCCCCCACACCTAGATCAACCAGAGGCGTCCAGAAAGGACAAGGAAGCAGAAAGACAAAAGGAAAAACTACTCGAAGAGGAGGCTGTGTTGAAACAACTTAAGAAGATACAAGCGGACATCTCCATCTGGGGGCTGCTTATGGCTTCAAGGGTACACAGACAAGCTGTTCTTTCTGCAATGGACAGGGCTAAACTTTCAATCGACACCACGCCTGAGCAGCTGGTAGGATTGGTCTTTCCTGGAGGAGCTTTCCCGACGTTGACCTTTACTGATAAGGAATTGCCGCCTAAGGGCGCAAACCATAACAAACCACTCTACATCTCTGTAGAGTGTAGAGACAAGTGGGTACCAGTAGTTCTTGTCGACACAGGATCCGCCATCAACGTATGTCCGTCGAGGACGGCATATGCAATCGGGTTGAAACTCGTGGACTTTGTACCTACTGCCTAGGTAATTCGGGCATATGACAATACTAGTAGAGAAGTGATGGAGACTGTGCAGATTCGGACTAAGGTCGGTCCAGGACAACACGATAGTGACTTTCATGTCTTGGACGTTCCTGCAACTTTTAATCTAGTCCTAGGGCGGCCGTGGCTGCACCAGGTAAAGGAAGTCTCTTCCACTCTACATCAGGTGCTGAAGTACCCCCACGGGAAGGGGGTGGCCATAGTTTTTGGGAATTCGTCAATCCACCCGCCGCCAGAGGTTTCTACACCAATCCTGGAAATTGAACATGGTGCGGAAGATGTGTTCCTGTCAGGATTTACCTTATCAAATTCTGGGTTTTTCCAAATTATGCTTGAGCTTCAAAACTTGGTTCTAACCAATGTAATTAACATCATAAGACTCATATTTCCACCACATAACCTTTAACATGAGTGTAATGGTCAATTTTACAAGATTTGAATCTCAAATTTACATAAATCCATTTCATAAACTCGAATCATATCAAACTCATCAAATTCAATTCAATTCATATTCTTCATACCAAGCCAAATTCTAAACTTACAAATTCTAAATCTTTAATTGAGCTTTCAAAATAACTTCAAAACTTGGGTTCATACATGGCTTGTCTAAAACATGCAAACTCTTTAATAATCAAGAAAATATGATCAATTTTGAATCATTTACATCAAAACTCCTTTAATTTATAAACTAAGCTCATTGTTCATAAACCCATAAATTTCCAAAGTTTAATTCTTATCTCATCAAAACATGAGATCAATTATTAGAAATCCATGATGCATGTACAATTAGAATATTAAAACTTGTAGAATTTATCCATGCATGTAGAAATTAGACTCAACTCATGCATGATATTCCAAAATCAAACCCAAAGTAATTAATTTCTTATTTAACTTCATAAACTTGATCTTGGCTCTAATTTTCCATTTGCTTGTCAATTCTCCTAGCCAACATTGCATATATGTAATTCCAATAAAACTAACTAATTTAATATATTCAATAACAAGTTTAAATTAAATACCACCTGTGTAGGTACAATTACATGGGGGATGAATCACTGCTTAAATATAAGTAAGTAATCAGCGGAAGGACTAACAAAGGAGAGGAGCCGGAGACAAAGGAGAAAGGAGAAAGGAGAAAGGAGAAATAAATAAATAATAGGAATCGATATTAATGTGGGTTATTTTATATCTTGAGTAATTATAAAATTATTTTATTATTTATTTTATACAAATTATGCTTTTTAAATTATATTATCATCACAATTATGTTATTCATTTTAGGACTTTTTATTGATAAATCTCATTTAGAAGTGTTTTAACCCAAGAAATCTATAAAGAAATTTTTTAACCCATTTAGTCCCATGAATTTATACTTTTATTTCATAAGTCTTTTTTTTTTTTTTTTTTTTTTTTTTTTTTTTTTGGCACATGAATTAAATGTAAAACTTTGAAACTCTAACATGCATGTAAGGATGAGCCTCAAACTTATGAAGAATAATGAAGATCAAACTCAAACTAATTAATTTTCCAAATTTACTTCCTTAAATCATAGATGTTCTAAAATATGTTTAATTTGAATCAAACTCTTAAATTACATTACATGCATGGGTCAATAATCAAAGTTAAAACCCATATTTATTCTTTAATTCCTCTAAAATTACATGCATGTAGAAATGAGACCCAAATTCATGTAGGATAATCAACATCAAACCAAAAATAATCAATTTCCATATTCATTTCCATAACCATGAGCCTAGCTTTAAATTCTTACTGAAAACCCAATTTCTTACAATTTACAAGAAATTGATCACAAAGTCTCCTTAATTTCAAGTATTATATATAGATTCTACATGATTTGAGTATACATTCCTTACCTTAAACTTTGATTTCAAAATTTATGGTTGATTTCCTCTTGGATCTTCTTCCTCTCTTTAAATTTTTCTTGAGCTTATCTTTCCTTAGTTCATCTTTTTCTTGAACTAAGCCCTCTCCCTCTCTCTCTATATTTTTCTATTCTTTAGAATGTCAAATGATTGAAATGAATCTCAAGCATTGGTATACTTCAGCAGATGAGTACACAACACACATGCACACACACCACTTACTGTTCACACATATACATTCCTTTGTACACACACCCACATACACTCTCAAAACTTTAAATCATTCTACAATTTAATTAATGGCTAAGATTAATTTAATTAAATAACACCTATTCTCAATAAATCTTGATTAACACATAATTAAATTAATCATAACTAATCACAATCTCACATAATTTAATTAATCTAATTTGACTTCCATTAGAGCCCAATTAATTATATTTAAATTTATCAATCTGAATCAGGTTTTAATTAAACTCTCAAAAAGCTCCAAATATCAAATTGAACTTATTCCTATCTTCAATTTTGGTTTCTTAAATCATTTAAGCCTTCAATTTCTGATCAGACTCACAATTTCGTCAATTAATTACATATTCAAATTAAGCACCACATAAATGAATTTAATTCATAATAATCTTAATTCCCAATTCTCTTAACTTAATTAACTCCAATTCGGACCCAATTAATTGAATCTCAATTTTACTAAACTGAATCGAATATTTAATTAAAATCCCAAATGGGTCCGTAGTTAAGATTAAATTGATTTAACTTCTTAACTTTACTTCCTTAAGCCATTTGGACCCTTAATTTCTAATTTCAAAATAAATCTTTAATAGAATCATATGTGAATCAATCTCCATAATTTTCGTGAATCCTAGATTAAATTATAATACTTGACAATTAAATTTCAAATCTTTTTAATTAATTAAATACTAATCATTATACGTGACGGGGTTGTTACACTGACGTATTGCCTCAAGATCATGAGTTGTGACCTTGATCTGCGTGTTACAGGAAGATTGGGCAACGAAGGATTCGACCAACTCCTGCCAACTCTGTTTCACGGAGTCCTCCAATTTAGCATTCCAGATGCCAGATATTCTAGACATGGTTAGGCTGAATAGTGACAACTTTTGTACTCGGGTCAAACCCATTGGTCGTAGGATATCAGAAAACAGACGCAAATGAACCATTGGATCTCTAGAGCCATCGAAGCGGTCAATATGCGGCATCTTTAACCGCTTCGGTAAGGTAACCGCCGATTCAGTGTGCCCATCCTCTATGTCTAGAATAGAGTTGACCCCCTGTGCCTTTTTGAATAGTTTTTCCAGCTTGTTAACTTTGAGCACGATTGGATCAACCTCGAATTCGAACGGTGCCTCGGTTTGATACACCGTGGCTTTGGAAGTTTGTGCCGGGATAGGTTCTTCTTGGACTGGGAAAATCGGAACACCCTCGGTTTGTGGATCTTGAGTAGTTGCAACATTAGCCATAGCACTGGGCACAGGGATAGCCGCGGTCGGTACATACGATGTAGAGGCCGTTGCTGGCTACGGTTGTTGTTATTATAGGCTAGTTATAATCTCGGTCTGACGGGTTATAACCTCGGCCTGACGGGTCGCGTCATGCTGGAGGGAGTCAACTGTTTGCTGCAGATGGAGTAATAATTTCTTCAAATTTGTTGGAAGCTGAGCCATGATAGGGGTAGATGCCTAGGATGAGCTAAACAAAGGTAATCTAACTAGTGAATATCGGAACAGTGGAACTGGTGAACCCTGTCTGACCCTCCTTCGTCTCACCATCGGTGAAAGTGAAGCAAACGTTGGCTACCTCTGAACTAAATTGCTGACCTGACAAAGTCTATGACACGAGTCCAGAGTACCTGGGAAATATCAGAGCCTTTTCAAACTATGGTTCCAGGCTTACCTTGCAAAAAACAAAACATACAGCACCTCAGCCCAATTTCACTAGAATAGATATGATTACAACTAAATGAATGTACTCCCTGTTGCATTCTATCCGAAAATAGATACCAACTTTGCAACTGATATGCACATTCTTATACAGTTTCACTGCAAAACGCATACCAAGTAAAGAGATCCAAAACACCCCTATGAGGGGGTAGGGCTACCCTGTCCTAATTTCGTCAAGAACTAGGGTAATCTATTGTAAACAAGCGGTTTTACACAATCCTACACAAAGGTCGGCATCCTGCCCTAGTTTGAAACAGTCTCTATAGCTTTACTATATGCAACTAGGTCAAATGGTCAAAAAGGATACCTCAGCAAGACTACCTAATACACCTCTCACACTTAACACCGAGAAGTGAAAGAAGGATCAAGCGGTACAGCGATAGTCCAGATCTAAGGGTTATGTTCCCAACATGGCAGAGCTCATGACCGGTCAGCCTTTTGACAAGCTTTTGGGCAAGCCTCCAGCAAACCATCAAGGAATAGCAGATGGCAAACACAGTGACTTAAGCGCACCAATGCAAATGCAATGCAAAGAACATATAAGTGTAGATAAAATTTCACATCATAAATTTCAAGTCAAGTTCTCTAAACCCCTAGCAGAATCGCCAGAAACTGTAGCTCGACTTTTTGTGCCCCCTTTTGAAAGACGAATAAGCTCTACAGTATCGGACTCCTGTGGTTTTGAATTTGATCTCACAAGTGCAATGTGAAATAGATAATCACCAAAGAGTCTAAATCTAGAAAATCTTTTAGAAATCGATTTTGAATCATATTGCAAAAAATGGATTGCTTTGCCAGATACAGAGTTGCCACCTAAATATTTTTTGAGAAATTTAGGAAACCCATGACTCGTGCTAAAGGCCACATGCCCGTCATCACCAAGATTGTCTCGGCTTGAGAACTTAGGTACGAGAGGGAAAGGTCATGAATTGAGTACCCCCCGCTAGCCCGATCAAAGATCGGCCTCTACTAATCATGATATAAATCCTATCTACATTATATGCTCTTGTTCCGATTTATTTAGGCTAGCATTACTATGTAATGTGCACACAAAAGTATAGACTAACTTGCAAGAATTGGAACACTTGATTCATGTTTGTTTTGAAAATTGGTTTCACTATGTACCACTTGAAAAAATGATCGCATATGAACATTATTCAAATTATTTCAATTCAAGCAACTAGCCTTCATCCACAGACATTCAAGCAGTTATAGCAATTAAGCATTCAGCCTCATGGCAAGCATGCTAGATATGGTCAACAATCACACACATGAGATATGCTAAAGTGAGTAAAGGCTCACCTAGCACTCCAAGTCCAAAGAGATAAAGTTAGAGAAATGCATGATCCTAACTAGACAATATGACTAATGCAACTCATGCAATATGCAATTACTAGGCTCGGCTACTAATATGGCATGTGAATCTTTGAAGGCATGCGGTCTAAACACGTATTCAAAAAAATGTTAAACTAACAATGCAAGTTAAAATGATGAATCGAGCCCTGGTGCATGCAATACAAGTGGATGCAAACATGAGATAACATGATGCCCTAAACTAACCATCATAAGCTAGTAAATAAAAAGGAGAAAGACGTGGAGTTGGAAGACATACACGTTATTATAGCATTGTACCCCCACATAGGAGGGTCCGAATGAATAAACTAACTTACTAATTAGAGCTAAGCTAATTAATTAACTATCACAAACCCAAATGAAGCTAACCATTCTAGCTAGCTATTGCAACAACAAATGAATAATTCAGCTAAACTATTTAACTAATTACTACAAACTGAATTAATTAACTAACTAATTGAACTAATTAGTCACATGAATACAACCTTAAAAAAGGGCTAACCTAGCTATTCTAATTACTCTGCCTCGGGAAACGAGGAATGCTCATGCATGTATGGACTTTTCACCCGAAAAAGCCACTGTTTTTGCTGCCAAATACCTCTGTTGCACAGTAGAACACTTGCACTGATTTCTATCTCCAAACCAACTCTGTTCTGCTTCAAAAGTACACTGCCGGATTTTGCACTGGTGGCCGGCAGAGGGCCTGCCGTCCACTGAAGGTGGCTTGCCGGCCACTGATGATTGAACTTTCCTGCTACAACAAAGAGCAAACAGAGTAGAGACAGTGTATTCTCAAGGGTTTGTTTGCATAATTTACCCCTCCTTATCATTTGAACAGCTCAAAAGAGTAGTAAAACTTGATTCACAAACCATCAATCTATGAAATTTCATTGCATGATGGCTTATGAATCAAAGTGTGCAAGTTCAATAAATGCAACAAAATAAGACTTTCAAAACCACCTCCTTATCATGAAAGATCAAGGGAAGTAGTTGACAAAGAATCTTGCACCGTTTTCATCACGAACAAGTAAGAAATGATTCAAGACTCAAGGGTTCAATTAACGTCTGATTGAACCCTAACCAAGTTATTATCTTGCATCATTTTTAGCCACTAATTTTATTACTTCATTTTAGTTACCTCTCAATTCTTTAATTAATTAAGTCCAAAAGTGAGTTTAAGTCTTCTAATAAAAAGAGGGTTCAAACCAAGTGTTGCTTTGGAAATGAAAGAGACATCATACCGTTGGTAATAAACCCCCCAAGGGATTAAACCATTAAGCATGACATCTCAATCTCATGCTTGAACAAACAAATAGTTTGAAACAACTTTCAAAACAAAGAAAAAGCCAAGAAAGGAGGGAGGTTGCAGAGATGATTAGAGATGAAAACAAATATGAAAAGCCATAAATAAATGCTATCAACTCAAATAAGATGGTGGCTAAGGCCTAAACTACCAATCCTATGAGGACTATTACACTATAAGCATACCATACAAAGCATAAATGAAACTAACTCATAAAATCAGTCCTAAAACAGTCTAAAAACCATCCTAAAACATGCTGGAATTAAGCTAACAAAAACTAGAACAATAAGCTAAAACATGGAGCATGTTAAACTAGTAAGCAAGATACAAGGAGGAGAGGCTAACCCCTCTAATTTTAGACTTCAAAACATGTTTTTAGCCACTAAATGACTCTGAAAATCAATGTTTAAAAGCTCAAAAAAAAGTTGAGGAAGAGATGGGAAACACAAGTGTAAAGGCTTAGAGAACAAGGTTCAAAGAAGGATGATTAACCCCTCTACCTTTAACAGTCTTAAACCACAAGCTTCAGCCCATAAAAATAGTTCAAAATCACCAAGAAAAGATAGAAAAGAAGTAGTGAAAAGGAGCTAGTAGTTATACCTCACGAAGAGGAATAACACTTTTGTTCACAAACCAACAAGTTCTCACTCTCAAGGGCTGAAATTTAGACTCAATAATCTCAGCAATGAGAGCTCTAATATTGGTTTAGGAAGTGTTTGGGTAAGGTGTGTGTGTTGCAAGATAGAGATAGAGAGAGAATTTCAAGAATTGGAACTTTTGGAATTTTTTTCAACCTTAAACTATGAGGAAAGGCCTAGTATATATAGAAAAACAGTCCCTCGGGTCAAAAATATTATGCCTGGAATAGGTGGAGCTTTTGGGGGATAGCTGGCCAAAAATATCTGTGTTTTTCACCAGTGTCCGGCAGGCCAGAAGTGTGAATTGCCCGCCACAAATGGTGGCCTGCCGGCCACAGAAAATTTGCCTCTAGACCCGACTTCAAACGGGCATATCTCATTCATCCGAGCTTGGTTTTAGGTCATTCTTGAGTCTAAATCGAAGCCCTAGAAGTCTACTTTCCAATGGTGGTAGCCTGACATCTAAATTCTAAGTGTTCAAAGAGATATGCCTATTTTAGTGAAGTTTACTCATTTCTATCTTAACCAAATTGATGCCTAACTTCAAACAACCATATCTCCCTCATCTAGACTCAGCTTTAAGAGATTCTTAAGTCTAAATTGAAGCCCCAGAAGTCCAATTTTCAATGGTGGTGGCCTCACAACTAAAGTCGAAGTGTACAAAAAGATAAGCCTGATTTAGTGAAGCCTACTCAGTTCTTGCTTAACGGTGTGATGCCCAACTTCTTCCCTAACTAATATTCTTCTATCTCCTCCAATTTTCTTCAACTCCAAAGCTCTAAATAAGATGTTTTTAAATATTTTTCAAAGAGTTCACCTCTCTTCCATTTATTTCCACTTTGTTCTTACTCGGTTTACCAAAAAGTGCAATATTTTAAACAAAATGCGAGCCTCAGAACGTCGTAGAAACATTTTTAAAAATATTTTGAAAGAGAGGGTTTTAAGGTCTGAAATAGTTTTGGTCAAATTGGGGTGTAAGGTTGGGATTTAGAAGCTCTTCTTGCTGAACAAATCGAATGTTTGTACATCGTATCTTTCATCATCGAGTGATCAACTTGAGGCGCCCAAGTCTTAAGAGTGGTCGAAAATGGGGTGTCTACAGCCACTCATTCTTTGAATAGAGCCCTTACCTCCTCAATACTACATGGAAAAGGAGTGTCCTCGTCGTAGTTCTTTCTCTTCTACCCTCTGAATCCCTTCTCCTGCGACTTTCGGGCAGAAGACATGAAAGCCGCAGTGACAGAAGGTCTTCGGGATGACTTGAAGTTGATTTTATAACTAGTCTAGAACCCGATCTCCTGAGAATGACGTATGTTGATGTTCCGAGATGCTTCAATTAGTGCCGAGAAGGTGGATAGGTTATGATTAACAAGAAGCATCTTGTACATATTCAATGCCCCTTTAACACAGATTTGGACCAAGTAGCTTTCCTCTACAGCCTCGTGACAGTCCACAGCTTTGTCTTGGAACCTCTTCACATATTTGAGAATGTCTTCACCCTCTTACTGTTTTTCTTTACACAGGGTAAGTGTGGTCACTTTCTTAGCCACTTAAAAGAATTTGGTGTGGAATTTGTTAACTATCTCCTTCCAACTTCGGATAGAGTTTGGGGCCAGGTTTGTGTACTAACTATATGCTCGGTCAATGAGGGACTTGGAGAACTCTCTCAGTCAGAGGACATGATTTAAACTATGAATTCCTAAAGTCTCGATGAACTGAACAACATGTTCTCGAGCATTTCCTTGTTTGCCATTGAATTTGATGAACTTTGGCACCATGTACCCCTTCGAGTATGGATAACTCAACATCTTAATAGGGTTTGGTGGCTTGACATTCGGATCAAGCAAAGAGGGTAAAGTTCTTTTGCTCCGTTCTAGCTTGAACATGGCTTGCACATCTGCAAGGGTGAGAAATTGTTGAGTGAGAGAACTCAATGATGGTATTCCCAGAACTTGTCTTGTAGACCCAAAGGCTGAGCCAGGAGTGGCTTGGCCATTCTGGTGTTGAATTCACCATTGGTGAAGACACGTGACGATACTGGTCATCGGCACCTATAGACAAGCCATTTGGTGATGGAACATCAAATTGGGTTCAACAAAGTCCATTGCATGTCGCAACTATACCGGGTTGGGCTTGCAAATTTGTTGTTGGCGCTAAAGGAGGCCCATTCGATATCTAGGTAGCGTTTACTATTGATGGAACGATATTGGGTACGGGCAAAGCTCCATTTTGTGCAATCATGCCCTATGAATTTGTTTGGACACCAATATTCGTCGGAGCACCATTCATTACGCAGGAACCTCCTCTAGTCACCATTGGATCATAGCTTGGCGCACCATGGAGCCTGGTCGTAGGCAAGTTGCTGCCACCTACTGTGGTCTGAGCATATGTTACTACTGTTGTGTTGCCATGAGCCACAGGCTGACAATGACCTACTTCTCCTTGGGTTTGATTTTGTATTCCGGCGAAGATAACTCCACCTGCAGTTTGATTTCCATTTGGCGTCGGTGCAAAATTAGAACTCATCACCAACATGGTGTGAGTGAGATTCTAAATAGTAAGAATCTCTTGTTGGATATTTTGAAGTCCTTGAATGGTTTCGAGCAAGAGTGGTTGATCTTGAGCCAAGGTACCACCATTGAAAGATCTTTGTTGGTGAACTTCTTCTTCTCCCGCCATTTTCACCAAAGTTGTATGAGTTATAGATCTCTTTAAGACCATAATCAATCCACCTCCCCAGTCAAGTTGCCAAAATGTATAAGAGGGTTCAAGAATGTTGTCAGAAAATTTGAAGACCCGTCAAAAAATTCGAAGATCACCGGAAAACCCAAATTCTCTAGAAATGGTGAGAGACTTAGATTTTTCAACAGTCACAACTAGGAACACATAGTAAAGAGATGATGGAGATAAGGGATTGGGTGAAGAACAAGGCAAAGTAGTTAGGGAGAATAATAGCAAGGCTCTCTCATGGATCTCCTACTTTCACTCTCAAGATAGATAATGAAAAAGGAAAATTAGTTATCTCCTAAGAGTTGTCTCTCCAAAATCTATCCCTTGTAAAGTTATAGATGGGTGCTATTTATAAGCACCTCATGATGTAAGATGGAGTCCATGTGTAAGGCACATGGAGAATATTCCCTCTAACTACCTTGTCCGAGAATGTGACCTTTTCGAGGATGAGGGAAATCTCGAAGAAGAGATCAACCTCTCCCGAAGAAGAGATCAACCTCTCGGTGAACCCTTCTTCTTAGCCACACCTAACCAATGATCCCCAATCATCCCAAAGGGTCAAGGGTAGTCTTAGAGGACGCCTTGCTGTAGAAGGGTTAGGGGTAGTTCAAGAGAACAACTTGCCGCAAATATTGCCGACTCTCAAGGACCCTCTAAATCGTGCCACCTCGACCAGGGTATAGACTAATTTAACCAAAGAGTGAACTTATCTCCACTCACCGTCCTCGGGATTAGGTTCTTTGTTCGGGCTCAAACACGCCCATGGTTCTGGTGCGTAGATCCCAGAAAGCTCCAAGCCCACAAGTGTTCTGGGACTCATTAATTTAGTGGCGTCTAGATTGTGTTCGAATCCGTTTGAAGCCAAGCGCTTCAGATGTCTTGGTTCGTAGATTTGAACCCTTTCGAGTCCGAGCTCAAATAGGTCTTTAAATTTGTGGTTCCAAACTCTTTCAAAGCCAATACCTCGGAGAATGGATCTCCTCCAAGGGTTTCATCTCTTCTAAAAACAACGGTTAACCTCCTCGGATGCCTATATGATCTGAACCTCCTGGGATGGGCTTGTTGGACTCTCTTTAGAGATATATGCTTGATGGGTCTTCCTCGGCCCAATTTGTTGGCTTTCTTATGTGTCCGTTCAATAGAATTCACTTGGCCTATTTAGCAATAATTTCTCAAAGTTCAACAATTTTTGGACTTTTCGATTGAAGTTCAATGGGGCCCAATTAATCAGTGGGCTCAAGTTAACCTCTCTTACAATTAGTTAGTGAAACAATTATTTAGAACATTATTATGCAAAATTGATAATATTCGTAGTTTTAAAAATTGGAAAAAACTGATAATATTTTTAGTTTTACTAAATAGGACTTATTCGTTTAAAACATCTTAGATAGGATTTGAATTACCATAATATTTATAAATAATACTTTTAAGTAATTAACTCAATAAAAATTTAGAGACCCATATATGATTGAAAAACATGAACTAGCCCAAAATTGCAGTTTAGAGGATGATCGCGTGTCCGTAACGTGAACGATTTGCATTACAAATTTCTACCTTTGTCTATTGAAAAATGTCTCTTCATGTCATGGACGTCCTTCAAAACTGGTCCCTAATTTTTTAATTTATTTTTAAACTCTTTTTTATTCGTGCACAAACTTATTTTTATTTAATACAAAGGTCTCGTTTGTCAACTATATATTTTAATTAAAAAATCAAAAAGTTACTATAAATTGTTGTATCTCTTTCTCTATTTTTATGCATATCTTTTCATAAAAAATAAAAAAGTTACTAAAATAGTCTGTTCTCAAACGAGACGTAAGACAAATCTGATCTTTCTTTATAGCCTACCTACCTTCCATTCAGTGTTCTGTTTTTCATTCATACTGGGATTTGAACTTGCATTTTTTAAAAAAAAGAGATTAGTAGCTTGAGAACACAAAGGATATGTACAATACAATATAAGATTTCAATAATAATGATTGTAGAAATGTGTTAATGTACCTTAACAAAATTTTGAAAGTCATTCATGAGATGGTGAATCGTGACATCGACAATAGAAAACTCCTATTTATTCCAAGCTTATTGATTGATTGATAGTATGTTTTAATTTTGTCTCATTCTCTATTAATATTATCATATCATCAAAATTACAAAAAGTGAGACAGATGATCTCATGCTTGGCCAACCAAGAAAAAATTACCAGAGCATCTCCTAGGAGTGGATCTAAGGGGAAATGGGAGCTGAAAGCAAACATCTCTCTCCAAAGTTTCAAAAATCCCTTACTATAATACTATTAATTAAAAAAATCAAAAACAAGCATGCGCCTCCTCTTAAAAAAATTTAAAAATTTGTTTTATTGTAGCCCTTTGTATGGAAATTTTTTGGTTACATGAACATTTGCTCTGTGAGATTAGAACCCTACACCTGTTCCTCCGCCCGATCAAGTTTAGGTGTTAAAAGAAGTTGAATAATGTTGTCAAAAAACAATCAAGAAATAAGAAATAGAAAGCCCGGCTCTCTTTAAATGGTTGTTCTTACATAGCAATGTTGCATTCGTACTACAACATTTTTTTCTGAAAAGTTTTAACTAATTTGAAATGATAAATCCTAATCTTGATGTTACAAAAAACTATTTTGTATTCTTGACAATTGAATGTTTGATCAATCAACTATAAACAAGAACATTCAATCTCCTAAGCCAGATCGAGTGAATTATCATGTGGAACACATCATATCTCTTCGGAGGATCGTTCACTAGAAAATGCCTCTGCACTTGCTTGACTCCCTCCCGCAGTCTCAGATACCGGTCCTCAGGTATTCCCAAAAGAATTTTCTTCAGGTTGGGTATGTCACTGACTGAAACCTCGACCGAGAATGAGTTCCAATCCAGGACATCACTGAACGGCAGGACATAGTGCTGTGAGATCAAAACCGGTACACACTCTGCGTAAATCGCCTCCACGATTCTTGGACTCGCCACTTCCCACCCGCTTGGGCAAATGCAGTACCTGTTGGAGGATTTACATACTAAAAACACTTAATTCAACTTTTCACAAATAAAAAAGTGTAACGATATACAAATAAAATTTTCATACAAACTTTATGTTTAAAATTTTAATTATGATCCAACAGTACCTGCTCTTCTTCATCATGTCAGGGTAAGACATTCCCTCGGGGAGAGTTTCGTAGACAAGTAATTGTTCATCTTTTTCTTTCCAGTGTTTGAGGAATGTAGATCTAATGAGACCGTGTGCACCACCTGCGAAGAAGGCTAGGACTGTGCGGTTGGAGGGAGGCAATCCCCCTGTGAGTCCCTCAATTTCACCTGTTTTGAGGTTGATTTCTGGAAATGATGCATCTTTCTTTGGATTGAAGTGCTCGGAGGTGTTTGCATTGCAGAGTACCCTGATTGAGGTGAAGTATAATTGAGGAACATACCGTGTTGCTAGCGGCCCCTGTAACATGGCAAATATTTGTATGGAAAATAAGATAGAAAGTGAAAGTGGTTGAAAATTAAGCAAAATATAAATAGTGAAAATAAAAATCCAATGATTTTATTGCATATCTAAGAAAAAAAAATTAATAGGCATGATCAAATGGTGTGCTATGTACAGTTGGTTTTAATAATAAGGTTACAATGTTAAATAATTAGTTATATTGTGCGGTGAGTAGAGTTAAATTTTGATAATAAACATTACGAAAATTGCTTTATTTTTTGTATTCAATTTTACCAATTAATACCTTAAATTTTCTTTTATCCAAATCTAATGGTTGAAAATGATTTTTGGATATGGTGCCCAAATTACATTTCTCTTTTTATACCAAAAAAAAAAAAAATCTCAAAAGAAGGAAAAGCAAGAAAATATATATATTGCCAAAAATTAAAAGTGAATTTACCATTTTTCGGGAAATTTAGCACATTTTTCGTTGCGCTTTTGCTTTCAATTCTTTCTGAAAAGTAGTTTTTTTTTTTTAAAAAAAAATCACTTTTTTATAGAACTCGATTTTTTTTTGTTTTTTTTTTTGTTTTGAAACACCCAAATATTTGGTGGTAATTTTGTTTTTAAAAAATAAACCTTTAATTTATTTTATTTTATTTTAACTTCCACCACAATCATATTAAACAAACAAAACAAAAATCGACTTTCTCAAACACTTTCTTGCTAACCAAAGACGCCCATTTAACGACATCATATAACAAGAAAGAATGTAACAACATTGAAGTGAATAATACATACATACCCAATCATGGCAAGAAAGCATGAAATGATCAGCTCCAAGGCTTCTGTTCCAATATGGGTACTTGCTAGAAACGAGACGAACATAATCACCAACAGTGCGTTTCAGGACAGCCTTGTCCCCGATAATTGGATCGAATAAGGTTTCGATGATCATCACCACACTGAAGGGGAGAAAATAAACATGAGCTAGATCGGGATTGCGGGTTCGAAAGTGAGTGTTGGACTCCATGAAGCTTAGGAAGAGTCCTTCCATGGAGTATATGTCCTTGCAAGGTCCATTGTGGAATATTGGTGGCTCTCCCTCTTCATACACATATATCTTGAACATCCTTTCCATTGACTTGTAACTCCTTCATTAACCCAAAATCGACCCACAATAAGTAGGGCGCTTTAATAAATTTTAAGAAAATTTTTATATTAGTGTAAAACTTAAAAATTAATTACAAATAAGTGATAAAATTTATAAATATTACTAATTATAATTTTTTTCATAAATATTTAATAAATTTCTCTAATTACCACTTACTGGAAATTCTTCCTAAGTTTTATCCGCATATATATATATATATATATATTTTTTTTGTGTTCCTAAAATTGTTAGAAATTAAAATTTGATAATATTTTTGTCCCAATTTTGATAATGGCTATACCAGTAGTCATTGAAAGCCTAGAGGCCTGATATTTTTTATACTGAACATGAGCCTGTGTCCGACTGGGCCATTACGAACCAAACTCAACTCGTGAAGAAATTAAAAAGGTCCATGCTTACACTTTTTAAAGAATAATGTTAGAGACTCCAAATATTCTATCAAATGTCTCACATGTGGGTTCCACAATTATGTGAGATATTTAGTAAAACTTTTGGTAAAATTTTTAAGACTTCTAGCATTTTTATTTTTTAAAAACAGGACATAAATTGAAAAGACTCATTTATTTTGACTTTCTGCGTTCAGGTCCAGTTAGCCCAGTCCATAAACGCAAGAAAATATAGCCCACACCATGGTTCCTCATAATGCATAATAGTAGAACATAAATTCCCCCAATGATGCAATCCTATTTTGTTTTTCACAACTTTGCAACCACATAACACAGGTGGATTATTTGCGATCCTCTTTCAGCTTTAAAAATATATAGTCGCCCGAGTATAGAACTTTAATATGCGAAGGACATGTAAGATGTTCGATAAAATTGTAATTTAAACATTAGAAACTTTAATGCTAAATTTATAGTTTCTAAATATTGGGTTTTAAAATTAAAAATGGTAAGATATAATTTATCAGTTAGGATTAGAATCGAAACAAACTTTCAAACTTATCCAACTAATTATAGACAAAAATTAACCAAATCTCAGAGAAGATCAAAGGGTCTACACTAAACCAAATCATTACCTGTGGAAAGCATAAGCATTTCTATAGATGTCCCCATTTGGAACATAATCTGAATCTTGAAGAGGCGATGAACGGTTCTGATTAATCATAGCATTTCTGATCAAAGCTCTGGCGCCAGCAAGACTTGCTTCAACCCTCTTTAGCTTTGCATCTCTCTTCTTACTTCTTCTCAACCCATATTTGTCTCCCACACCCTCTTGCTTTTTGTCATCCTACACCATATATATAAGAATAACACGAGTCATTATGCGTGACATAAGCGTTCACTAATGAGTTGTGCGTTTTATATAATAAAACAAAAAAATTGATAGATACAGACAAAACACGAAAATAATAATGCGAATGAAGAGATGAACGCTAGAGCGATATTGCAATAGTAAAACTAGTAGAGTCGATTCATTAACCCAAGGTTGACCCTTGATCCCCTCTTCCTCTACCCACAGACTAAAAAATAATAATTAAAGAGATGAACCTATACTATGCATGATGCTTGAGTTTGAGTCTACTTTTGCAAATATCCCCTCTTCTTCTTTCTATTATCAGCAAGAAAGAATGATGTATAAATCAGTAGTAGTAGGCAATTGGCATGCAACATTGTGATGAAATACGGATTGGGATTCATGTGATGCTAATGTGAATTTTTTAAATTATCAAAAGAAAAAAAAAACATTATATTTTGACCTTATTGATTGTCAATTGGGCCAAAAATTAGTTATGAATGGATACATATCGAGAATTAGTTGATATGCGTGTGACTTTTATTCTCACTAATATATCAGAGCATATTAGAAATCAGATAATGCAGTGATAAATTCATTTGAATCCATAATAAAAGTAGCTATGTTGAGAATATTGAGTAAATTTTCAAATCATTAATAGCTATTTTTTTTTTTTTTAACTTCATTGCAATTAATTGTGAATAGTTTGAACATATATGTATCATAACCAACTATTACGTATGCAATTTTCATTTCCCTCAATATATTGAAAAGTCAAAAAACCCGATAAATATGGTGGGCTGATATTTTAAACCATGATGATAACATGCATATATTGAATTACTTACTAGAGATTGAAGAGCTGTTTCTTCAGCCAGCAGTGTGTGTGATAATGAACTATTCAATACTAAAGAACCTTCCAAATTAGGAGGCCTGTCTATGTTAGAATTTACC
Organism: Camellia sinensis; assembly: GCF_004153795.1. Taxonomy (NCBI): domain Eukaryota; kingdom Viridiplantae; phylum Streptophyta; class Magnoliopsida; order Ericales; family Theaceae; genus Camellia; species Camellia sinensis. The sequence continues at coordinate 522,922 of NW_021028919.1, forward strand.
ATACAATATCATCACCTACCACCTCCACTCAACTCACCTACCACACACACTCACCTACTCCCCAATCCTCTCCTATATAATTAGTACCTCACCATCTGTAATTCACACCACAATCAATTGTAATATATCTACATCAATCAATAATACATACATAAATTACATAAATTCTTACAGTCTAGTTCTTCATTCACAGGCAAAGAATAAGAACCAAAAAAACCAACTCTCCAAGGCCAAGGAGAGTGGAATGAAAACCAAGATCTCTGAGGACAAAGTGTACAACCATCTAGTGAGAAGACAAGCAAAGGGATGACAAGTAAGAGTACTGAAACAGAGATTGAGTAGGACAAAGATGGAGCCCAAAGGGGCTTCTTTGGAAGCCACATCTGGAAACTAGTCTTTTCTCTTCCAAAACTGTACCCAAGTATCAATAACCCTTTAGATAAGGTGATGATATGTAAAGAGAGTTGAGTTGGTGAATGGGGTATGTGATTTGATGCATTACTTCAATGCAAGTTATTCTTTGCCGCATGTCACTACTATTCTCGATAAGAAATAGAAAAATAGTCGTGTTTGTGTATGTGCATTATGCGAAAGTTTCCTTACAAATCAAGTCTAGCTCTCAAATCCGAGTGTTATAAAACTTGTTTGAATTACTGTTTCATAAAACCGTTTTGGGTCAAAAACAAAAATAAAAATAATTTGTCTTTTAGGAAATACCCCAAATATGTCTTCGAATTTTTTAAATTTATTTACACTCAAAACATAAAGGGTACGTTTGGTAACGTTTACGTTTTCAGTTTATATTTACACAAATTTTACAAACTGGTTTTTGTTTATTTTTTATTTATTTTTAGAAAAACATAAACTACAAACGCGTTTGGTAATTGACAAAATGTTTAAAAAAATTTAAAAATATAAAAAAGAGTGAAAAATGGCAAGTGGCGGCGGAGCGGCTGAAGTGCATTGCTCACACACAGGGATGACATATTGCTTATCAACACATGGGCGTTTGGAAAAGCTAGCTTCAAAAACCTGGCTTCAATTTGAAAGAGAGAAAGTGGGGTTTGAAAGAGAACTACCCAGGAAGCATAACAAAAGAGGTGGTGATATCACTGCAACAAGCCATTCCTTCTACAACTCTAGCTTCAACTGTTCAATTCACTCCAAAGAAGTTATTTATTGCGAAGAATAATGTCATTGACCAACAACGCTTCAATGTGAAGAGAATTGACACGTAATGGTGACAGGTGAAATGTATCGTAAAAGTTCTATGTCATGAATGATGTGATTGAGACCACGATAAAATGGTGAGGAAGATGACAGTTGTAAATGTGTTGACAGGTGTGACATTATTAGGTTAAAAGATTTTGCCAGATCATGCTTGTCAGTTGACGACCACGATAAAATGGTGAGGGAAGTAATGACATTGTTAAAGTGGTATAGGTAAAATGTATCGTTAAAAATTCTATGCCCGATGGAATGCATGTCATTGACGACATTGACAAATGAGCGTGAGGACAGCAATTGCATGTAAGTGTGATAGGTGTGAAATGTATCTTAAAGTTAATAGCACTAATGATGATGTCATTGACGCCCGACAAAATTGGTGAGGACGATTGACATACGGTAAGTGTGACGGCTGGATGCTATCGTTAAAAGTCTCTGCCGATGAAGATGTCGTTTGACCGACCAAGCATTAAAAATGGTGAGGTGAAGATTGACAACGTAAGTAGTGAAAAGTGTAAATGCATCGTTTAAAAGTTCTATGCCGATAAATGATGTTGACGACACGAAAAAACTTGAGGAGAATTAGTGTGATAAGGTGAATGTATCGTTAAACGGTTCCTACGCTCTGGAAATGATGTCGTTGATGACGACGAATGACACGATTGATACTGTAATGGTGAAGTGGTGGGATGTATTTTATGCTCTGCCTCTTTTTTATACATGGGTTACTTTAAAATTGCGAATCTGATCGTAGATCGTACGATCCTACAATCCGATGTTCTAAAACGATCCATATCAGTATGTAGGATTCGATAATTGTAAGGGATTGTATAGGATTGTAGGTAAGATTGTAAGTAATGATCGTTAAATTTGTGATTCTTCACTTTAGTTTTAATTATGTAATCCATTCTAAATTGTAGTTTATCTTTTTTGTAATAGAAAATAGACAATTTCTACAATTATCAACCCGATCCTACATCTGATCCACGGGCCCTTTCTGATCCTACCTAATAATCCCCGATTTTAACAACCTTGGTACTAGTATCTACTAGTCTGCAGTTTTTTTTTTTTGTTTTTTTTTTTTGAGGGGGGGTCACATCGGATTAGAACTGCTCTTGCGATGTTTATAATGTTTGTCTACACTTAAGTGTTTTTTGGATGAATCTAAATAAGTGCACTTTTTGAACTTTTATGAAATATGGGTTGAGTTTGGTGTTGAATTTGAATGATAGTGTTAGAGAGGTGATTGTGACTTAATAATGATGTGACTTTAATAGAATAGTGACTTGTTGACTTTTTATCTTTTCAAGTAATGCCAAACTTGCCTTAGTTGATTGGACGTGCTCTCTGTTTTTTTAAAATTTAAACAATACTGAAAATGAAAAGTGCCTTGTTGTTTGCTGCTGCATAATAGGGGGGGGGGTAGTATTCAGGAAACAATTTATGTTTTTTGAATCAGATTGGTAGCCAGTCGCGGCAGCCAATTACATTTATACAGAAGGGGCAACTTTTTAATCATAACTTCGATTTTTTTTTTTTTTTTTTTTTGAGCAATCAACAATATAAAATAATTTTAAGTATTTAGGTAATAATAATTGTTTATCAATTTTATTTTAGCCCATTGAGTTCACATGTGACTGAGGATACCCAACATCTTACCAAAACTAGATCAATAATTTTCTTTAAAAATAATGGCTATTGGCTCATTTCTTACAAGTTAATTTGAGAAATCAATTCTATCCATTCCATTCGTGGGGTCTAAATTAAAACAGGATAAGCTTTCTTATGACAACTTATTTCAAAAAATTATTTTAATTAACTAAGAGGCATTTTAAACTGAATTTAGTCTATTCATGCATCTTGCATTGGTTTATAGGATCTCACAGTTATTCATGTAGGGTGTTACCAATTCAATTGTGAATAGCTTGATCTTTATTGAGTTTTAAAAAAAGCAGAAGTCTTTAATCTTGGCATGGTAGTGGTAGTTGCGTAAGAATAAATTGCTTCACATACTTATTATAGTAGTAACCATACATATTTGGATTGGTGTAAATAATAAAATTCTATAATCCAAAATGTGTAATTGACCACCCCACTTAAATGTCAAATCTATTAATAGGAGGTAATATCATATTTGCCTCTCTAAACTTATCCACGGCAATTTTAAATTTGACCTCCAAACTTCAATTAATATTAATTTTATATCAAATCTTTTAAATTTTGACTTCAATTTGCCTCTGCCGTCATATTCGTCTACCAATATGGATATGAATGTGCCGACGCAGCATCAAGTTCATTTAGAATTTCAATTTTAAACTCGTCAAACTATACCTTAAAAGATCAATTTGGCTCCATAAATAAAAATTAGAATTACATAGTTTTAATAGATGAGTTTTTTACTTCAATAATGAAAAAAAAATGAAATAATATATACTTTGGCAAAAAACAAAAAAATATAAAATAATATAAAATTGATTAATGGTTTAATATTTTGTAAATTTAATTTTATTTTGGAATAATACAAAATTGATTAATTGTTTCATTTGTTAAATCAACATACACATGACATTTAATGCCAAAAGTACAGGATAAACCAAAATTAAATTTATTAATTAAATAACTTACAAATCATAACTTAATCTTAAACAACCATACTAAGGCCGTCGTTGGGAACAGGGGGGCTTTAAATTTAGTAAAAACTTGTTTTTTCAATATTGGCTAAAATATAGCTAAAAAAAACTAGTACTGGTTTTGTATGACTTTTTACTAAAGATGTGTAAAAATAGAGAGAAAAGATCTTTTGACTTTTGGGTATGTGATTGTTTGGGCTTCTTGGTTACATTTAGTAAATTTTTGACTTTTGTGGTTAAAAGAAAGGCTCCCAAAAGCCGTAAAGCACAAAATAAAATAAAAGATAGTCTAGTAAACAATAATTTTATCTTTATATAAAAGAAAAATAATTGTTCTCGCTGAGGTACAGCAATATTTGCTTTACATTCATACTAAATGTGTCTGGGTATCCAAAATAAGAAAGAAATTTAGTACATTTTTGTATACTCGTCGTATCAGAATATCATAACGTTAGTTAAGTAGATCCAGCGAAGGTAACGAATGTTTGTCGAACTCTTCATACTCAACCATCCAAGATATTCTACATAATAAGTTATTATTTTATATTATTTTTGGCAAAGTATAGATTATTAAATTTTAATTTTTTGGACAAATTAAGCAATGGTCTCTAAGTTTACCTGTGATTGTCATTTTTAGTCCTCTGATACTTCTAATTGCATCAATTTTACGCCCTATACTTTTGGCTTTTCTGCTCAAATGTAGTCCAATAGTTAACCACCGTTTAACTTTTTTGAGGAAACCCCCTGCCTTGCACAACGCGGATGGAATCAGTCATTTCTGGAGTTGTACGCACTTAAAAAAAAAAAAAAAAAAGATCACCTGCTTCGTTTTCAGTTTTCCCAAACACTTTTCAGAAAATTCTTACTTCTTATTTTCCGTGTTTCTTTTTTCTTTACTGAATTTTTTAATAATTTACAACCATTTTTGTTCTACTTTTTCGACACACCTACATAATACAACCTAAAAAGTAAAAAAAAATTAGTAAAAAAATCTTTAAAATTCACTAAATAACCAAAAATACAAAAAAAAAATACAAGAATTCACGTACATTTTTTGTATTTTTATGTATTTATTATTTTTTAAAATATTTCTTTCACAAATTTTTTTACTTTTTTAAATACATCTAAGTAAGGTGTCATCTAAAAAATAGTAAAAAAAAAAAGATGTTAAAATTAAAAATATTCACATAAAAATAAAAAAACACAAAAACAAAAAATTCAATTTTCAAAACATTTAATCCAGAAAAACCCTCAACCCAAAACACAGTGTTATACTTTTTATTTTTTTTTTGGTCACATATCTTCTCTATATTTTTTACAACTATTATTAAAATTATAATCCCAAACAATCTATATATAATATATATATGCATTTTCTTTTTAGGAATATTAAAGACATTTAAATTTATTTTTTATTTTTTAAGATGACCTTAGTTAGATGTATCTAAAAGTAAAATATTTAAAAAATTAATAAATGACACAAAAATATGGAAAAATATACTAATTTTCATTTTTTTATTTAATATTTTTCGTTTTTAATTATTATTTTTTAAATATTAAATTAATATAATAATAGAATAATATCAAAAAAATAAAATTTTTAAAAAAACATTAAAACATTATTTCCTTCCCAAAAATAAAAAAAAATCAATGAAAATTAATATATATTTTTATTCTTTTTACCAAACTAATTTTTAAACATTTTAATATTTTTCAAAACAAATATTCTAAAACGCAAACCAAATAGAGGTGTAAGAAATAATCTTCGATTTTGTTAAATATAGGTTTTATTGGGAGTATTAGTAAAACATAATATTATTGATCAAAATCAACTTGATAAATTTAATATTAAAAAAACAATTTATTCGATTACGTTGTTAAACTTGTGACTGTGCCAATGTTTGGTATTTTTTTAATATTTTAGATCAATAGAGATTCGATTATAAACATTAATAATGCAGAATGTATAAACACCTTCATATTTATAATTAATTTTGAAAAAATAAAATTATACACACTAATTAATATATCAATTACTATACTAAGAATGATGTGACATAAAATTTTAGAAGTTTTATACAGAAATTATGAACACTTCGTAATTTTATAATTAATTTTTGAAAGAATAAAATTATTACACACCAATTCATATACCAATTAATGTACTAACAAATGATGTGATATAATTTTAAAAATTTAAAAATGTATTATAATAAGATTTATATATTTGAAGTGCATAATCATCAATATATATTAATTGATTGATATATCAATTAGCGTACGTAACTTCTCCTTAATTTTTTGGATTCCCCTGAACTAAGGCTTATTATTTGAAGTATTTACCCCAAATTAGAAGCGCCGAGCCGAAGCTCTAAGCTTAGCATGATTGCAGGCATGATTGAGTGGTAATTTTACATAAAAATATAAAAATTGAAAAAATTAACCAACACATTACACGAGTCAAAAGTTAACAATATATCCAAATAACTTAGTTTTTTTAGTATTAATTTTATAAGTTGATTTTGACTGAATAAATTATATTTTAGCTAAAATTTCAATAAAATTATATTTTAGCAATAGACAGGTTACTTCATTAGCCTTTATTTGGTTGAGTTTTGAAATTATGTTTTGAAAAATGATTAAAATTAAAATTAGTTTGTAAAAAAATAAAATATATAGTATCTTTCATACTGATTTTTTATTTTTGGGAAGGAAATAATTGTATTTTTTTAAATTCATTTTTGATATTTATTTATATTAAATTATTTTAATATTTAAAAAATAATAATTAAAACAAAAAATATTTATAAAAAAATGAAAATTCAATATATTTTTCATATTCTGTGTATTTATTAATTTTTAAAATATTTTTTTTATAAATATTTTACTTTTTAAGACTACATCTAAGTAAGGTGTATCTAAATATATATATATAATTTTTAAATTTTAAAAATATTCACTAAAATATATATATATATATATAATAAAATCAAGATTATTTAGATGATTTAAATAAGTGTACAAAAAATAGAGAGATAATTTGGACCCCCCAAAAAAAAGTACTCTTTTTTTTTGGTTTTTTAAAGTACACTCCAAAAAGTGACTGGTTTTTCATCCGTGCGTGCAGCATGCACGGGTTTCCGTCAAAAAAGTTAACTTATTAGAACCACATAGAGCCAAAAACCAAACTGGATGGGCAAAATTGATGCAATTAGAAGTATAGGGACCAAAATGAAATCACAGGTAACTATAAGGTCCATTTTTGTAATTTGCCCTAATTTTTTCATTATAGAGATAAAAAAATTATTTATAAATATTTAAATTTAATTTGTTTATACTTAAGGGCAAATAAGTTTTTTAAAGTATAGTTTGAGGGATAAAATGAAATTCCAAATGAACTTGTGCCATGTTAGCTTTCGTCTATTGTAGATAAAATGTGACAGTAGGAGTCAAATTGATCATAAATTTTAAAGTCTGGGTGGAAAATTGATATTAATCGAAGTCTGGGTCAAATTGAAAAATGCGTGAAAGTTTGGGGGACATATGATATTTCTATTTTTTCTTTTCATATAAATTGACAATTTTGAAGTCCTTTTCATTGAAACAAAAGAACCGTCACGCAATCACTTGTAACTAGCTTGATTAATCCGTGAAAAATTTTCAATTCTTTGCTGACATGCTCTTATTTATGAAATAAGCAAATTGTCCCACAATACATGGACCCCTTCTGGTCGTGTTTTGCTTTTTGGGTTAATTATATTAATTAATTTTTTATTTTGTTACATTTAATTTCAATTGTTTATTTTATTTATTTTTTTTAAACTTAGTTATCTTTTGTCTCAGAAATTTAGAAATAACTTTCCCTTCTATTATTAATTTAAAACGGTATTGAATGCTAAGGATTAAAGTGTAACAAATTATAATATTTTGGAGATTAAGTTAAAAATAAAAAATTATAAGATTAAAATATAATAAATCATATACTTGGGAACATTAATGTAACTACCCATTTCGTTTTTTCTCATTTGTTTTTTGAAGCACCCATTGTTTTGGTGCCGTTGATCACACTTACGTTTTTCAGTTTTCTGTTTATATTTACAAAAATTTAAAAAACTCACTAAAAACTTGTTTGTAAAATTTTTGATTTATAAATCAGATGGTCTCAGTTTGTAAATTTGGCCAAAAAATAAAACACAAAAAAATGTGTTTCCGTTTTGTGAGTTTTGAGTTTTTTTTTTTTTCCTACCCAACCACTATAATCCACCCGCCGACTATTTTCACACCCGGTCTTCCGCCACCACCACCACCACCCCACCCCCACCCACCACCCACCCACCACCACCACCACCACCAATCACCACCACCTGCCACCACACCTTACCACCACCTGCCACACCAGCCACCATTCGCCACCACCATCTACCTCGCCGCCACCACCACCACCACTACCAGCACCTAGATCCCGCCGCGCTACTACCATCTACCTATCCCACCACCTACTTGCCACCACCACTCACCACCCACTGCCACCACCATCAACCACCACCACACAACCACCTGCCACCCATCCGCCACCACTACCACCACCACCACACCACCCACACCCACCCGTCACCCACCTTCCACCACCACCACCACCACTCACACCACTACCACCCACTCCGTTCACCCACCCCACCACCACCACCACCACCACCACGCACACCCACTACCACCGCTGCCACCCCACCGGCCACCACTACCATCACCACACACCGCACGCCACTCGCTACCAACCCCCACCGCACACCGTCACCCATCCACCATCCACCTCACCACCTAGCCCGCCACCACCCACAACTCGCCGCACCCAACCACCACCACCACCACCCACTCGCTACCACCTGCCATCGGTCACCCACCCACTCACCACTAGCCGCCACTAACCCACCGCACCCGCTATGCCGCCAACCACCCACTCGCTCACCCATCACCCACGCACCACCACCACCACCAGCTACCACACCGTCATACTTACTCCACCTCTATCTT